>JARVJO010031073.1:0-10387 GCA_031762555.1 Cynodonichthys magdalenae | reverse complement strand
TGCAGCTCTCAGCAGACAAACTCAGGATATGTTCAAGTAATCCTGCTACAGAGCAGGGTTGGTTCACGGAGTAAGTTGCTGGGGTAAGTTAACTCAGGATAACTGTTATCTGGCTTTCTGAAACCGAAAACCCAGGATATGCGCCTAATTACCCCAGAACTTACTCAGGATCTTCACTTATCCTGCTTTCTGAAACGGGGCTCTGATCACAGCTCAGTAGCTATGTTTACATGTGCAAAAGTCTTTGATTGGATTGAAATGTATATGAATTCAATAATCCAATTGTATCGTTTGCATGGGCACAATCCAATCATGACGAGCATTTACAAGCACCAGGTTTTTATTCAGAACCGAAGCAGCGACGTGCACAGAGTTGAAGTTCTACCTCTGTGATGAATATAAACAAACGTCTCTACAGTGGCCAGAACGAACCTGCGACAGGTTTTAATATTACCTAAGTGCAGTAAGGTGTCCAATTGCACTCACTGGTTGAGCTACTGGTGATGTGCTGATTTTTTTTGGGGGGGGAGCAACACATGCAGTTTGTCTTCATTTATTAAATGAGAAAACAGGTGGAAGATTTAATTACTTTGGGTTCCAGCACATGTAGGTCTAGAAGGAAATGAAGTTGCAGATACTCTAGCAAAACAGGTTTTAAAGAGGAAATCCATAGAACAAGGCCCATTGAGTAAATCTGAAATTAAGCCTTTCATTAGGAAATATATACAAACAGCAAGGCAAGATTACTGGGATTTATAGGAAACTGGAAGACATTCATACAACATACAAAAACATGTAGGGTTAGAAAGGAAAACAAAAAAATGTATTTACTGAACTTAGAACAGGACACTCAGGTACTCTATATAAAACAGGTAAACATCCATCAGGAACATGTATACACTGTAATCAGTCAGAGACAGTGGAACATGTATTGCTTCACTGTAACAAATACAGCAGCCACAGAGATCATCTTTTTAAGTCATTAGGTCAAGAAGAACTTTAGAAATGTACATTATCTGTGCTTTTGGAGGATAAATCTACCAGCATGTACAGTAAGGTTTTTTTTTATTTTTGAAGTCAACAGGTTTATTTAGTTGAATATAATTCTTTTTGGTTTTTTTTCTTCCTTCTTGCCTGCCTTCCCCAGTTCCACCCTACAGTCTAGTAGTGGCAGTAATGCACTAAAATAAGTTTGCCAACCGCCAATGAAACAAAAAACAGAACAAGAAAAAACCGGAGGAAAAGATCTGTGCTGCTGGAAACTACAGTGCTGCTGTCCCTCCCTCCACAAAAGAGTAGAAATCAGTGGATGAAAGTTAGAAGACATGAGCGCCATTCAGATTATCAATCTGCATAAATCACCGCTCTTTCCACCTCTTTCATTGTGCTTTTTACAAGGACAATAAAGATTTATTCTATTCTCATTCGGTTTACAAATTCATTCAGACCGTGCTGAATCTTATGAGAATAATCTGAATGTGGTGTTACTGTTTACATGATGCATTTTTATTCCAAATGGTTATTTAATCTAATTATTTATGTCCATGTAAACGTAGCTAATGAGGAGGGAGGTGATGACCTCATGGTGCATTCAAGTACAAATTGGAAAATCAATAAACACAAAGAAAAAACGTTTAAACTTCACTTTGTCATATTAGATTAAAATATCAATTTTACACTATAACTTTTCCAGTAAATTGAAATCCCACAGATCTTTACTGACTAATAACACAGCAGCTGCTGTCAGTTTGTCAGATATCGGACCGACACCAGACAGGAAGTTACAAATTTTGCTGACTGAAAATAAATCAGGTGGACTGAACTCAGTCAGGTTGGATTACAGTGTTCAGGTTTGGATTCATTTTATTTACAGGTTAAAACTTCTTTATATCCTGTTCTTCAGATGTGTTTTCAGCAGTAAAAGTACACCTGATGTGAACACCTGTTCTAAACTTCTCACAGTCTGACTTTTTCATGTTGTTTTAAATGTGAATCTTAAATTAAAAAGTTAAACAGTAAATAAAAAAAGTGTCACTCACCTCCTTTCAAAAAAAGTCCACAGATAGGTCAGAACTACCGATCACCACAACGATGCATCTGATCATAAGTCATGTTAACATCTGCTGACTGAAACAAACAGCAGGTTGGAACTTAAAGAAAATGATCCAACTGGTCTGTTTTGTTCAGCTTTTGTGTTTCACTTCTTCTTTGGTCAAATCATGTGTTCCTGTGGAAAAATAAAACCAGCAGTGGTGAACAGTGTCAACTGTGAACCATTTTCTCCTTCGTTACAGACTGCCTAAATCCTGTTTGGACTTGAATAAAATAAAATAAGTTAAAGGACAAATTGTAAAAGCTTTACCAAGGACTTTGTTTTATTTAAACTTCTCTAAACAGAGTGTAACAAACTGAAACTGGACTCTGAACACTCAGACACAGAAACAAACAGAAAGAACTGTAAATGTTGCACCTTTTTGTTTTGGCCTCTAACTGTAAAAAACATTCAGAGGTTTTTACACACAAACAGAGAAAATATGTAATTTTGTGGTGTTAGTAGAAATCCAGGCTGTTTAATGTTAAATACACCACTTTAACTTTAGGGCTAATAAAGACATTTACATTTTTAACAAGTACAATTGTAAAGATTATGAATTTCAATTCTGGTCTAAGATGTAGATTTTATTGGTTCAAAGAGATGATCTGATCCATTTTGCTGCTTCTCTTAGTCTCTTTATTTCTTGTAGATTATTGATCTAGACCCATTGTTTTGAATAATTACAGTCAAAAAGGTTCTTCTTGATGGGGACACCAAGGAAACAATGTTAACAACCAAAGTAAAATAGTAATGAAAATGTCTATTAATGCAGCATCACTTGATCAGCAACTGATGTACAATTTGAACCAGTTAACTCATCAGAGGTTTGTGAACCTGAAGTTATTTTAAATGTCAGTTCCTCAATATCTTCTGAGAACTATAGTGATTTTTATTCCTCTAAAAACAATAAGTGTCTCTATAAATGGAGAAGTTATGTGTTGTTTGTTAAACCTTTGCCTTGTTCCACCAGCTTTATGAACGGAGAGAACCATCAGGGTCGTTCTAAGCTCTGGTTTAGTGTTTTAACTGCTGATGAGCATAAAATAATCAACTAGTGCCTGGCAGGTCTTTCTATTAGTCAACTGTTCAGTGAAACCACTAAATCAAAAAGCAAAACAGGAAGATTTTTTTGTCCTGTTCTGGACTTTTAGTGCAGTTTTAGAAGCTCTAAACAAGCCTGGATCAATATTTAACCCTTCATCTTCCATTATTTAGATTTATTATTGGGTTTAAAATCCTGGCCTTCACCACAGTAATGAGTTTATCTGTTCTCTTGGTGTTGTGATCTTTAACAGATAAAATAATAAATCACAAATCCATTATTCATGTGTGTGAAAATGGTTTGAAATGATTTCCTTACTTCCTGTTCTTAAAGAATATCTCAGACAGCTCCTGGTTTTGTGAGGCTGACGTTCAGTCTGCTGGACTGTGGTGACCTCAGCTGGAGGCAAACAAACACAATTTATATTAAAAACCTAAAAATACAACAGATAAACAAACATTTTTATGTTTTGTCTTGAAGCCAGTTTAAGAGTTACAGAATCATGTTTCACACAAATCCTCATCAAGAACTAACTTGGCAATGGAGACCCTACAGGAACAGGAAGGGTCTCCAGGTTAGGTTATTTCTGGGGTCCTTTAAGGCAGGAGAGAAACACCCCCAACATAACAGTTTATTGATTAACGGATGGAGGTCTTGGTTCTTTGGTACCCAGCCTTCTTTGAGTCTTTGGGTTTGCTGGACGGGGGTCTTCAACTTTTCAACACATGTAGGTGATGGTGGTGGGACCACCTGATCTGAACCAGAGAGACTTTCTCTTCAGTTTTAGTTGTGGTTTCTCCACAACAAACACCGAGTTCAAACCCAGACGTGTTCATAAAGTCAGAACCTGACTGGACTGAGACAGTTGGAGACCAGTTAGTGAAGAAGACTCCAAAACTTCTGGAACCTTCTGTGAGTTTCCTCAGTTTCCTTCCTGAAGCTTTCAGTCCTGTTGCTTCAGTTTTATACATCTTCATCCGATTTGTGTGAAATGTTTCCTCTTATAACATTTAGAGTTGTTTGTCTCTCAAACTTCTTCATTTAGTTTCTCTCCTTCTAGAGTGCTAAAGATGTATTTTGTTAAAAAAAAATGCTTTGTTTTTCTTTTCACTATTAGATGAAAATGTTTATTTGTAAAATAACACTGTATCTTGTCTGCATTTAAAAAATAAAATATGTTCTTCAGTGTCTGTGAAAAAAAATATCTGTGATGCTGCAGCTCTTATGATGCATTTTCAACAGAAAACATTAAATCTAACTCACTGACTGCAAACTCAGTATTTAATAAAACAGGATCAGAAAATGAGTCTTAAATGTAAATTTGTGTCACTAATTAACTCCAACAGTGAGAAACTCTCTAACTGCAGGTGAAATTAAAGTCTCACCACAGCTCTTCAATTAGTCTGAATCTTTTCTTTCTATTTTTCTTTAATGAACATGTTGTGTTTTGTTCCTTTAAACTGTTTTTTTCTTTCTTTTGTTTTCACTTTGTTTCTGAACGGGTTCTACAAGATTCTACTTAAAGCTCAAAAACTGAGACTCAGATCCAATTCTGTTTAGTCCTAAATAAAATGGGATCTCAGCAGAAAACAGAGGTTTTAGTTTGCAGCTTGACTTCCCATTAGTTAGAAAACATCTTTAATAAAGAGTTTTCTTTATGATACAGTATTTTAACAGTAAAACCTAAATATTTGATGTAATTTTACACAAAATAACATCAAAAGCTTATGTTTAAAATGTTCCTGAATGTATCTCAGGAGCTGAGTGAACACGAACTCTGACTGTAAACATTAATCTGACCAAGAAATATTTTATACAAGTATCCTTTAAGTATACAAAATTTAAACTAAAAAATAAAAAGATAATTCCAGTTTACTTTTACTTATCTGAGAAGAGATATATTTACTAAAGTTAATCTTACTCTATACTTGTACTTGTACTAAAAATATACTAAAATTCCAAGTATACTTAGTCTCTACTTATGTTTAAACTTTTGGCCAAAATAAATTTAAGTAGTAGTACACTGAAAGTACATTTTTACACAGACTGGTTTATTTGGAGTATAAAAGTAATGTGCACAACTCTAATGTAATAAAAGTGGAAGAATAAATGTGTGCCTGGTTCTGAAGAATCACAAAAAACAGGAATCACCAGCATTAAGAGCACACGTCAGTTTTCTTCATCTAACATGGAGTCTGAACTCTGGTTTCAGGTAAAACACGTGATGTGATTGGTCAACATTTTGACTTGGTTCACACAAGTGGAGATGTTCACCAGGTTTCACTCTTCACTCCTCTCTGAAGCCAGCAGTGGTCTACAGAGACGTTTTAGATAATTAAAGTCAAAAAAGTTGTTTTTCTATGTGGACACAGAGGAAATTCACTAAAAACATTAAACAATAATAAAAAGTTCAATTTAAAAAGAAAAAAAAAACTTTTGGTAACAAATACAGTAACGAAACTGAAAACCTGCATCTTTAATTTCAAACCAACACAAAACAAGCATCTAAATATTCCATGTAGAAATTTTAGAGCAAACTGTTTAACAAACTGCCCCCTGTTGGCAGGAGGGTCTCAGGTTTTCTGACTTTCTGCTAAGTTAAAACAAGAAATATATAAATATATAATCTAATATTTTGTGCTAAAGTCAAGTAACATAATGAGAAGTAAAAACATTTTAAAATGACAATGTTCCACGACAACCCTTTTTTTCTTTATTTTCATTAAAGACTGGAAGTTTGACTTGAGTTCTTTGTGGTGGTCTTCAGTCCTGGTTCCAAACTCTTCACAAAGCGTGATGGTCTTTATCCAGCATCACTGGATCCTTCTGAAAACACAAACATTAGAATCATCATCTAAACCTGCTTTGAACTCTCAGAAGGTGTTAGTCTTTGTCCTGGGCTGTGGGAGCTTGGTGGTCCGGGCCGTGGTCTGGTACTCCCGAGGTTGTGGGTTGAACTTTGTTTTTGTCCTCTCCTTCATACAGATCACCACTTATTGTTCATAGTCTGGGAGTTTGAGGGTTCTGTGCAGACCCTCAGCTGTTCCTGTGGTGGTCTACAAGTTTTCTTCAGCTCACTCCAGAAACAAGCCGTCAATAAAGAGATGAGTTTTCTGATCAATAACAAACTGATGGAAACTGTTTCATTAGATTATTGATTTCTTCAGCCTTTATCGTTTATCAAAACTGAACTGAAGCTTGAATCTGTTCATCGCAAAGAATTCTGCATCAGATTTCATCTCAAACTTCTTTAAAACTTTTTATTACAAAGTTAAATTAAAACATCAAAATCAATGAAGCAACAACTAAAAATCAACACGACAAAAATAATAAGACTGAAACTTTAGAAATAATCTGAATTCTAAAATGAACTCATGCAAAATGAGCTGAATCTGACTGAAACAGTTTTCTTCATTTAACAAGGATTTTACAGGAAAGTGTTCTGAGAGAACAATTAACTCTTTAATGATCAGACTTTGATTATTAAAATATGAGAATCTTTCAACAGAACATTTTAAATAAGGAGATCAGTTTGAGGATTTTACGCGAAGCAAAATTTTGGATCGTTTTTGATCAGAACTTGACTTTAGAATTTGGTTTTGAAGGATGAAAATAATTCTGTCAGATTCATTTGAGGAAACCTCAGATTGTAAATGAAGATTGTTTGACCAACTTTCTGAACCTGAAATGATCAGAACCAGATCCAAAGAGTTCTTTCTCCTCAGCAGTGGAACAGATCTGTCTCTCCTCTGCTCCACATGAACATATTTCCACTGGTTAAGATCAGTTCTACTGATCAATAAAGACTTGATTTATTCACCTTCTAGAATCAGACTCAACAGCTGAAGCTGAATTCATCACAGACAATTCTGATCACAAGATTTACACCAGATAAGGAGGAAACTGGGTTTGTCTTTAAATTTATTACAAAATATTGAAAATAATAAAATCAGACAATAAAACTGAACAACACAGATCATAAAGAAGAATAATTTGTATAAAAACTAGTTTAGAAAGTGGATCAGTAATTATTGAACAATTCGAACAATAAGTAATCAGTCAAAACTCAGTTTTCTTTGAACTAAGGCAGAATAAGTCCTTGAGCAGGAATATTTTGACTTTAATAAAACAAGATTTTAGATAAAGATTGTTCAGTAGTTTATCTAGAAGATTGAGTGATTTCTTAGCTCTTCAGGAAAGAAATGATTTGATCAATATTTCACCAGTTAAAGCAGCAAAACCAGATTTAACTGCATTGATGTCACCAAACTCAGAGTCTAACTTGGTCCCTGCTGTGGCTCAGTTTACTGGTCTTTACCTTCTTTTACTGGATCAGTGGTCCAGGATCCACCAGGACCAGACTACAAGGCAGGCCGGAGGATGAAGGGGTCCTCCACAGGCCTCTGAGGACCACTTCAGAGTCTGAACTAAAATTGTGTTTGTCTTCCAACAACAATCATTTCTGAGCAGCTTTTTGTTTCTTTGCTCAAACAAAGACATTTGGACAAAGACATCTGGAGGACACGTCAGGATGAGGGGAGAAGATGAAACTCAACATGTTTGATTAAAAAGCAGCTTTTTGTAGCAGAATCAGCTCTCAGGATTGTTTGTGTTGAACTCACAGACTTTGAGTCCGTCTGACGTCCAAACTTTCCTGCTCTAAAACACCGATGTTGAAGAGTTCTAACAGGAGAACTTCTTTTCTGGAAGATAAAACACAGAACTGGATTAAAACACATTCAACACTTCAGTCACATTACAATACTGATTAGAAGAAATGTAGATCAGAAAGAAATAAAATCAATTGAAACAACAAGTCAACATTATTCAGGTTCAAAGGTGTAATAATTAAATTAGAGAATCTTCATTTGATGAATGTTGTTTTAAAGATTTAAAGAAATGTGTCAGCCTTCAGCTGCTCTGTGTCCAAGGACAAGAAGCTGACAGAAAACCTCCATCATTCACACATTATTTAGCTCCAAAGTGACTTTAAAGAAAAGAGTTCAGTTCAGTTCCAAGACGTCAGGAGACACCCCTTCAAGCTCCACCAACTAAAGGATTGTGGGACAGTTGAGGTCAGCTGCTTGTCCACAAGGTCTCCTGAGGAGACGCTGGTGTTTTCAAGCAGGTGGACGGCTTTCAGCAGGAGTCAGTGAGCAACTATTAACTGGCTTCTCTTTTAAAGTTAGAAAATGTCCTCTTCACCTTTATTTCATTTCTCTTTCCTCCTTCTTTCTTTCTCTGCTATAGATTGTACAAAAACAAACTGAGCAGAAACGTTTTACTGAAGCTTCACCAACGTACGAGACAAGATGAAGACAAAACAAGACAATTTTCACACATGTCCTAAAAATAGATAAAGTGAAACACAGTGAAACAAATGTCAGTAAAATATTACATTTGCTTCACTATTTATTGAGGGAAATGATCTAATATTCCATATCTGTGAGAGGATAAAGAATGTGAAGCTTTGCTTGATACAGGATGTGTGAAACTCTCATCATGTTTTAGCTCACATTTATGCAGAAAGATGGAAAATTCTGAAGAGTTCAAGAAGTTGAAGCTCCACTGAAACTACAAAACTGTCAAAATGACTTTAATAGCTGCAGGATTCAAACATTTCATTTCATAAAGCCCAACAGCAAATCAGTTTTCTAGTTGCTGACTAACCAAGCAGACATCATGGTGGTGGACAAACAAGAGAAGAAGACAGGAGACAGATGGACAGATCCCAAGAAGCACAAAGAGCAGCTGCTTGTTTTCTTCTTCTGTATTTAGATGCTGTTTGTTGGAGGATTCTTACATGTTTCATTCAGATCACAACAGATTATTTGTTGTCATTAAAGGGGATTAAACTCAATTCAGACACAATTTAAATGATTTTATAAAATAATTAACTTAGAGCTGAAAATTAAAAATATTTAGTCAAATGATAACCTGTGTATTTCACTGTTGATGCAGTTTGATAAAAGTAAAATGTGTTTACTGTAAAAACCAGAAAATTCAGTTTAAACTAGAAGTTTTTGTTTCTCACCCGTTTTCTTTGAAGCTGTTTTTGTTTTGACGAGTTGTGACGGTGCAGCTGTAGATCAGATCAGAACCTCTGAGAGCTGCTGATCTTCAGTCTGATGGACTCTGGTTCTGGTCTGGAGATCAATGTTGGATGGAGGGATGGTGGACCAGGTGAGTCCAGGTTCAGGGTAAATCCCCTCTGAGCTGCAGGTGATCCAGTTTCCTCACGTGGACCTCAGAGACTGGAGCTGCAGAGAAAGAAATGTTTCAAGAATATTAAAGAAAACAGCAACATGAAAGCAACTCAAGTTTAAATCTGAAAAAACTCAATTTAACAAAGACATCTTACCGTTTAATTTTAGCTTCATAAAGATTCTCTTGCTCCCTCTGATGGTTCTGGTGTAGCACCGGTACGTTCCCTGATCCTGAATCTTCACTCCTTTCACCAGCAGAGGACTTAAAAGCTTCTTTGTGAGAAAAAAAAATGAAGAATTTCCTATGATGCATTTTCTGTCACAAATAATACAAATGGTTTATGGAGTTTAAGACGAAAATTCAACTCTGGAAGACTAATCAACTTCACCTGCTACTTTAGCTCCCGCGTCACAAGCGCAGCTTCATCCAATCAGCATCGGACAGTCGGTGGATAAAAGCTGATCGTCAACCTCCACCTCCCCTCCTCCACCTTTCTTCTAGCTGCCAAGGACTTCTCTCTCCTTTGACCTCCACCACCAGTGTCGGGCCCCGGGGGGGGGAGAAAAGCTCCTACCCCTCATCTCAAGCAGCACATCAGAGCTTGCAGCATCTCGCAGTGCTCACATCCTCTGCCGGGATCTGAGCGCCAAACTTCAATGTCATTCATGTCAATAAACCTGCAAGTCAATCGTGTCAATAAACTTTCTTATTTCAGTCTGTCTTCGTGTGAGTCTCTCCAAGTTGAACTTCCATATCATTATCTATTGTTCAAAGGCTCAAATGCTAAAAAGCTGCAGGTTTACCTTCATCAACGAATCCGCCAAAGCCTGGATGTTGGCAGCTGTGTAGTCGTTGCCAACCCTGTTACTTCCAGGTGGCATGAGGAGTACCGACCCAGAGTCTCAAACTCTGCCAGAGCAGCCAAGACTTGGGCTCAACCCGCCCTTCACTTGTCCGGCTGCCTCTGTCTCCCTGGAAGATGCTTCATTCAGCAGCTGAGAGTCCAGACACACTCAGTCCCAGAGCAGCAGAATATCTGCAGC
>JARVJO010031072.1:0-10387 GCA_031762555.1 Cynodonichthys magdalenae | reverse complement strand
GTATCATCTGCAAACAAAACACATTTAAGTATTTTAGAAACTTTACAGAGGTCATTAATATACAGAATAAACAATTTTGGCCCCAGTACTACAGTAGTACAGTAGTACAGTCTGTTGTGCTCTTTGATGGGAAAAATAAAAGAGTTACAGCCTTTTTGGTTGTTGGCCAGCTTCGAGTATCACCCTCAAGTAATAAGTAACCATAGTAACTCATGAATTTATGATGTTACAAGAAGTTTGGGTTCAGTGTCATTGCTCATAATCTCCTTGTAAAATGCCGGTCAGACAAATCAGTAAAAGTGTTGCAAACATTTTTACTAAATTATTAACTAATTTTCTTTTAAATTCAATTTTGTGAATATCAAAAAGGTTTATCTGTAGAGCACTTGCTTGGTAACATTACAACAAAGTGCAACAATATGATCTACTAAATAATTAATCTGTAAGATACTGTATTTTGTTGCAGTTGGTTGTACAAAGATAAAATTTTAGCAGGTTTTCTGTAAAAAAAAATAAACTCCCTTTTCTTTGTGATTTAATCTGAAAAATAATCTTAAATAATAAAGTACATAGAAATAATATTCTCATTTAATGTTCATGTCTCACATGTTAGACTTTATTCTCAATCTGAATGCATCGATGCCGTTTCAAAGATGTTTTGGCTCTAAAACTCTTGCCACACGTGTCGCAGGGAAAAGGCTTTTCTCCTGTGTGGATGCGCCGATGATACTGCAGATTTGATAGCTGAGTAAATGTCTTCCCACACTGGTGACAGGGGTACGGCTTTTCTCCTGTGTGGGTAAACCGATGATGCTTCAGAATAGATGAATTCCTGAAACTCTTGCCACACGTGTCGCAGGGAAAAGGCTTTTCACCTGTGTGGATACGCAGGTGATACTGCAAACCTGAAAACGTTTTGTAAGTCTTCCCACACTGGTGACAGAGGTAAGGTTTTTCTCCTGTGTGGACACGTACATGACATTTTAAAAGGCTCAAATTAAGAAAACTCTTCCCACAGTCGTCACAGAAGTGCAGCTTCTTCTTAGGCGGATCCAGTTGTTCTTTTGGGAATCCATCCTTTTCTTCAGTTTCAAGTGTTTCCTGTTTTATCCAGTTCTTGTTTGTAGAACAAAAATGAAAAAAAAAAAATGAAAAGAAAAAAATTTATACAAAAACTCACAAAATCAATGTAAATATAGAAGGTAGCATGCTTTTTGCAGAGTTGAAATTAAATAAGTGAATAACTCATTGACAAAGAACAGTCTAGTTCAATTATCATTTACCTTAATTCTTAAAGCAACAGCATCAAAATAAAAGCCAGAGGGAAAATCAAAGAGTTTGTTTATTTTTAAAACATATAATAAAATCAACATTTCTAAATCTTTTTTTAAACATAAACAGATGCTACACATTGTAGGTTAAGGATGTTGTAGCATAATTTATGTTATTTTTTTACCACACTTGTAGCTAAAACATGATTTGACAGTTTTTTGAATAAAGCCTAAAATATTTTAGATGATTCGGACATCTCCTAGCAACCAGTTTATATTACTTGGACATCCTGAGGGTTACTTGCTGAGTAAATAGCTACCAAAATCAAATTTCTGCAAAACATGACTAACTGAAGTAACTTACCCCTGCCAGTGACAGGGTTTGGTTGTCAGCATCATCTTCCTCCTTTGTATCCATGAATCACCTCTAGAAAAATAAAATAAACACAGGTTTAGGAAAGAGTTCACAACATAACAATAACAAAAGATTTACAGATAAAATGTACGTGTTGTAAATTGATTACAACCAAAAAATATAAGAATATTTAGGCACTTGACTCATTGCCCTTTAACTTGTGCTAATTTGTTTATCTTGAGCTTGAAAATGTTTCAATATATGCAAACTAATACATGTGCAACAGTTCATATGGTTGTTCAGAAAAATAAAACACAGATATTTACAAGAAAGCAGTGCAAATGAAACAATTATTCTTACCGTTTCTGTAAAAGTGTTAAAATGTCTTCAGCAGATGAATAAGCTTCTCGCAGGCTACAGAGTGTAAGACATTTAAAAAATGCTGGCAAGATTCTCTTGGTGACCAAAGCTGAGATTGGTTCAAAAGTTCCAGAAGTGATTTAAAAATATACAATTAATAATAAACAAGTTGCATTTAAAGGTTAGCATGAATAAAACAACATTTGGCATGCACATAGTGTCATCTTTTAAACATGTTCACACTTTGCTGTAAGAATGTGTCCACTGAGTCAATATTAGCTCTTTAATATAATCTAAAAAGACAGTTTTCAAAGTAAATTGCTGGCAGCAATTTGTCACTTTGTTGCAAAATCCTTTAGAAATTCATAAATTATTAGGTGGGGATATATATTTTCTAAGAACATAGTTCAATATATGCCACAATCAAATTATTATGTTACTATCAGTTGTTCTGGAAAAGTTATCAAAAATATCTATATATATATATATATATATATATATATATATATATATATATATATCAATATCAAATATCAAATATATCAAAAATAAATTTGACTTTGCATCATAGCTTATCTTAACATCTTGAAATTGGCCTCTGTCTCTTTAAGAACCTCCTACCATTTTGAACACTCCCACTTCAACAGATTTTCAAATGTCTGGGGGAGGGGTGCCCTGTGGGTTGGGAGCCCAGCTTGGGACTGACCTCCAGGGAAGAGCTTTGTGTAAATAGGTGGTGCTTTGTATCAGCAAGAGTTTAGGCAGCTCCACATGACTATCACAGGAGATTCAAGGATTTCTCAAAGATGCATGAATGAGTAAAAGCAAAACTCTGGGTATCTTTTTAATGTGCGAATGACATTATAACATGATATAAAGCTTGAAAAAGTAAATTTTGCATAAAACCCCCTTTAAAAAATAAGCACAGGCCCATAACAAGAAATGTGAGACAGCCATTTCATTCACTCTCTCACTCACATGTCGAGACAATTTACAGTTACTTAACTGTAAATTGTCTAAACATTCATGCGTTTTGTTCTGTGGGCGTAAACTGGAAAATATGCAGAAAATACGAGGAAAACTTTCAAACTCCACATAGAGATGTCCCAACTGGGAGGCAAACCTGCAACTGAAAAAAATACATAATTTAAAATCAAAAACTGAAGTCAAAACTGGATTTCCGACATAAGCTGACTCAACATGTTACTCACTAGCAGAGACACCAAATAAAATCACAATGATAGGTTACTTTTTAGTCTTTTTTTTGTTGTTTTTGTTTTGTTTTGTTTTTTCTTCTCCAAAAGTCTGCATTTCAAAGATCCTGTTAACTTGCTATTAAATATCACACTGGGTGCAAATGACTGTCTGTTAACCTAATAGCGGGTGCACAGATGGGAGTCACAGTAGGAGGACAACAAGTGTGGGAGGGGAAGCAGCAAAATGTTAAGACACATTCCAGTCATCCATATGGGCACCATTACGGCATGGTAGCTGTTTTATATTTGAGAAATGAGGTTGTCCACAAACTCTGGCTTGTCATTAGGGATACATAGTCCCTTCATAGTTTTGCTTTCAAATCCCAAAGCAACAGTTTGTCAGTGGGGAAAAAGCAAGTAAAAGGCCAGTACAAACTTCAGAGGGGGACACATCATGGCAGGTTAGGAAAAGTTAATATTATTCTTCCAGCAGCTTGATCACAATTTTTACCTCCAACTGTAGACTGTCAGAGTAATTGCAGAGTCTCTGACTGACTCTACTATATAGGGCCTATATTCTTTTAGTGTGTTTCCACCACTCAGATGTCTTTCTTTGAAGTTGATGCAAGCAGATGTTATAAAAATGTAGCTGGAAAAAACTAGATTAATTTATTAAAGATGGTGATGGGAGAAAGTAAGCGGATTTGAATAAAACAAAATAAATTAATTACTATAAACTTTCCAACATTGTGGAAAACAATACATAAATGTATCATGATACATTGAATTGCAGGCAATCCTGTATAATTATTGCATCCTCCTGTAAGAATGTGTGATACTTAAGTGTAATTGATGTATTGCATGTTGTTCCTTGCATGGGTGTAATTTGCAGGGGGTTTAGGGGGGGTTTGACCATCACAATATTTTGATCCAGTCAATATAGCTACCCCCATAACGTCTCATCATTTGCTCTAACACGATAGAAATGAACTGTTTAAGTACACAGCTGCAGCTCTCTTGTTGCCTTTAGGTAACTTCAATCTGATTTCAAAATTTACAATGTCATATATGTACATTTAAGCACAATTGTCAGGTAAACACATACTTTTGGAAAATGTAGAAATTTAGGTATGCCGTATAATACATCCTAAAGATCTAAAATGTTTGTTACAGTTGGGAAAAATGGGTTAGGGAAAGTAAAGAGAAAGTAAGCCTTATTTGACAAACAGAAAAAGTGCAGAGTAAATACATAAAAAAAATGAAAAGTTAAGTAAATAACAGTAAAATAATTACAATGCATTTTAACCCCAAAATATCCAGAATCGTTTTACAAAAGTAAATGATTCAATAAAATAATAAATAAAAAAGCAGAGAGCAAAACCTCTCCCCAATGGTAGACCTAAAGTTACGCCCTTGGGGCTTTACCTTCTCCTGCATAATCCTAATGCCCTACATACAATATACAGCATACTTTTCTACTCATTCAGAAAATGATCTTGCATACATTCAGTTTTTGTATTAAGACATCACACTGGAAGTGTGGTGAAAGCAAAACCTAAAAATAATAAGTAACATTAAACAGCCTAGCAGGGGTTACTGAGCTTTAAAAGGTGATAAGTTTATAGAGAAGTAACTTGGTTCTTAAAATAATTTTAAAAAATTAAAAAGTCAGGCTCTATTATGATGTTATGGTTAAGGTTTTGCAAGGAAAACACTGAACAGAGTTCACTACTAGGGTTAGTTGCTTTGTGGTACAAAAAGATCAAAGTGACATTTTCCAGTTTATGATTCATAAGGATGTCAACTCATACCCATTAATAATGACACAAGAGGATGATGAGACATTCAATATTGTCTGTAAAAAAATCTAAGGTGGTTACAGACTTCTGCACTGGGAGACTCATGGGGACATTTGGTGACAGTGAATACTATCATGATGGTGGTGTGTGTGTGTATGTTTGTAAATATACAGTGTATGTCATGTTTCTTAAAATATTTTCATATCAGTCAGCAGTTAATGTTTCCATGTGCTTTGTCATTTTCATACAAACCTCTTTCCAAAGAATTGTGTTCCAACATGGTATTCTCAGTGTTTCGGTCCCAAAATCAATAGCTGGCTTATGAAATGCAAAACACTGCAACAGAAGGATCTATAATAGGACTGTGATTCTCATTCCACCTCTGCTGTGCAGCACCTAACCTCTGCATGAAACCAAATGATAGTCAGCTGTATCTGAAGCTATAAAAGCTCAATGAGCCACAGACTTGCCTTGCATCATTTCTTTAGAACCCAAATACATGTTGTGTCATCATAAAGAGAGCTGCATTATTAAAATGTTCACTGTTTACAAACTGACTAAAAGTAAGAAATGAAGAGTCAGAAAGGATATTTATATTGTATGTATTTAGAGTACAAAGACATTGTGCTTGGCATATTCATCAAAAGATCATTCTTGGCAGCAAAAAAATAAAAAAATACCTACCTGGCAACATGCTCAGTTACTGCATCACATATCAAAGCATTAACACAACACACTCGTTTTGGCCTAAAGCCTTGTTCTTTCCATACAGTTCCCATTTTCTCTCTGTAAGCAGAAATAGAGTAAGGCAGAGCTCTGTCACAAAACATCCTGTGTTTCAGATGCAAAGAGAGAACCTAAGAGGGAAGAGGGGAAAAAAACAAAAGAAAACAAAAAAAGGCATTATGTCTAATAAATGAATGTGTTTTACTAAAACATGCTTTCCAGGAAACCATAGTTCAGGGAAACCTAGAAAAGGATGCATGTAAGAGGTGAAACAATACAAACATTCTTTTTGTTCTTGCATGCTTTGAGTTAGATAAAAATTCAAGCAATGCGTTGAGGATTCAAGCAGTTGCTGCTGGTCAAAAGAGGGAGCTAGGGCGCTGTTATTTTGGACACAAAAAATATAAAAATAAAATAACAAAATAAAATGTTTAGTAGAAATATCTATATATGTTTTAGATGTGTACGATACATTTTTATACAGTTATTAATGGATAAACTTTCATTTTACCCATGAGCTTTGTCACGTTTAGTCACCTCCGGTTCACTCCAGGGCGCAGAAATCTTTTCCATTAAAGCTTAATGTGAACTCCTGGGCATGCGCAGTAGGTCCTCAATGCAAAGGATTATGTAGTCTCTTGGCACAGCTGACCTACACCCAGAACGTGATTTGCATACCAGTAGTGGGTTGATGTTTGTTCAGTACACCAGGACAAAGCAAACAAGTGGAGGAGCTAAACAACTTAACTAAATATCTTAAAACACAACTTTTTTTGATGAGAACACACCAGGAGAAACAAATAACTATTTACAATATTATTGAACTATATACAATGCTGAGCAGAGAGTTCCCTACAGTGCTGATAAAGCGATGGACTGCCACCAAAGATGACCCTGGTTTCCCTTCTCAGCAGGACATCATCTGGGGTGGAATACAGAGCCATTGACATGCCATCAGTCCACTGTCCACTGCTTTGTCCACGAGCTGGGCTAGCAGGGCTGGCAGACTCAATGGCTGCCATGTAACTAAAATGATTTAGGAAAGTGTTATTAATAGAACATTTTAAGTTAGCATCAGTTGCTGTTAAATGATGGATGTTTTTTCTTCACAAAAATGGCTTCCTGTACTCCTCTCTCAAACCAACGTTCCTCTCTATCAAAGATGAGAACATTTCATCCCTGAAAGAGTGACCACTGGCCTGTAGATGAGTGTAAACTGCAGAGTCCTGGCCTGATGATGTTGCTCGTCTGTGCTGGCTCATTCTTTTGAACAGTGGTTGTTTTGTTTCCCCGATGTATAACTGATCACAGTCCTCCTGGCACTTAACAGCAAATACAATATTACTCTGTTTGTGCCAGGGAACTGGATCTTTGAGGTAAACCAATCTTTGGGGAAACAAAACGACTGAGTTCACCGGAAACTCCTCCGACTGAAGAAGTCTTTTGGAAGAGAGACGAAATGTTTCATTAAAGAAAAACCCGTCCAGAGGACCTACTTTTTTTTTTCTTTTTGATTCTAAATAAGTGTTTTACTCAAAGTTATTATTTCAAGATGCGCCTCAAATATTTCTAATTGCCTTTAAACCTATTATTTAAAAATAGTATAAAATATAAAATGCTTGAATTGAAATAGTAACCACAAACTTATTTCAGGAATGTAAATACACTTGTAAAATGCTTTCAGCACCACTGCAATCTCCATCCCCCTCACTGGAGATGATTGAACTTTGCCTCAAACCTCACTCAGTCCCAAGCCCCACCCATAACATCAACTCAGTTTTTGAACAAATAAATTGCTTAAAGTTGAACCCTAAGGGTCATCCCTTCTCTTCTTATTTGTTATTTTTAAGAGTTGAGCTCCAAGGGACCTGACCGAGGAGGACTGGTTTAGTTTTAGATGTAGTGTTAAAGGAAAAAGCCTACAGAGTAACAAGAAAAACTTCTCACAGAAGAACGAGAATGTCATGTACATGCTAGTAGGTCAGAGGAGCTTGTCTTTCGGAGTAAAAGACTTCTCATTTCACCCAAACCACATACACACCCTGTATTTTATTTTGTGCTGCTCTGTTTCAACTAAAATATGAGGAGATATCTAAATATGATTTTTGAAGACCGTCATGTTCCACACACAATGATCCGGTCTTATACAAAGCTTTTTTTTTTATTTTAATTTAATAAATGAATATATTGGTTAAAAAACAAAACATCTTCTATTGCTTATAAGTAACACATTATTTTTTTCATTTTTTTTTTCAAATGTGGGCTGCATGGTGCTGTAGTTAACACTGTCACTTTACTGCTGGTAGGTTTCAGGTTGGAAAGTTGACCATGGTGTTTTCTATTGGTATTATCTTTCTACAGTCCAAAAACATGCATGCTAGGTTGTATTTTCTAAAATGACCTTAGTACACTAAATAATCTAAAGGCACAATTTATTTATTATTATTATTATTATTATACACAAAAATTAAATTACAATATTCATCAAACATATAGTAAAGCTTAAAACATGCGAGGAAGGTGAATATTTAAAAAAAACCATGTATTTAATATGTTGCCTGGTATTTAAACATTTTAAGAAAAATCCTTTTTATCTTCTCTAAGTGGATACTGCAGCTAACATAGTACGTCATGTCCAAATGACTCGACATGACACGACTTCCAGTCTTTAGTTTATTGTGACACAAGCAGAAGTTTCACTTGGTTGAACCAAAAACAGTGATTTTTACTCGTTTTCACCATCTTTGTTTTTTTCTGTAGGTGTAAACAACTTTCTTTTTACAGTTTTTACAAACTATCTTCCTAAATTTGGTAAACATTTACCTACATTTTTTAAAAGGTTTGCCAAAATTATAATTGTAAAACCAGTGGTGGGCACTGGTCCCCTAAAGCGCAAAAGCGCTAATTGCGGACCTGAATTTCTCCTTTGCACTTTAGGAGATTTATTCATTTTTTTAAATGATGTGTGGATTTGTGCTTTCTAAAGTTAGAATTGAGTAGCACTAATCGCAATTGTTTCAAGTTTGATCGTCAATATTGTTTAAAGTAAAAAAAGAGAGCCATCTAAACTCACTATGTTCTGTAGCCACATATTTCATTGAAGCTTCATCATCATCCCCGTGAGTTTTGTACACCACAGCTCTGCCTGTTTTCCATGAAAAAGCAAAGCGGGAGTGATTTAAGGATGAAAAAAATAAAGATTTTATGAGAAATAAAAAAAATTAAACTACAAATGACTCGTTACTGCCCGCGATCCCTCTCCTATCGTTCGTTGTAAGGAGCCATTCAAAAGATTCGTATCGTTTGTGAACGTCACATCTCTACTTTAGGAATTGCGCAGCTAAAATTTGAATTAGCACTGCCCACCACTGTGTAAAACAAATAAACTATATCTACCACTACCAACCCACACACAAAGATGTACAGAACTCTACAAAAAAAATCTCCATCTATCCACCTCCACTCCTGTTTTATTCAAATATTTCCTCTCTGTTTCACTTCTGTAGATGAATAATGTAGACCCCTTCATTGTTTGGGTATAAGCAGAGCAATTCCCTGAATGAACTCCTCTCTGAAGACTGGAGACCCACAGGCCTATCTCCAGGTCCTCCCCCTCTAATCTGCATTCTCCCTTTGTTCTCTTAATTAGGAGGGAAAGAACAAGAATGCACAGTAATTGCAGTCAGTTATTAGAGAATTTTTGTTTTATCCCTCCCTGACACATCCTGTTTTTTTTTCTTTCTTTTTAACTTATTTCCTTCCTCTACAAGTTTTTACATCTTTTTCATGTTTGTCATTTTCTCTACATTCTCTGTGCCCATTGGGTGAATTCTCATCATAAACATACTTTTTCCTAGATTATTTATAACTAGAAACAAAGACCATTAGATGTGGCAAAAGGACAGAACAAATAATTAAGAGAGAAATAAATGCTGCAAGCAAGAAAAGTCAATAACAATCCAACATAAAAGCACACGACTCATTGCTCATTAGGTGTTAAAGGCAAACTGCTTAAGTCTCAATTCTTGACATAATAGCCTTGTTTCATATCTAACACAATTCACTAAGGCAGAAACTCCCTCTAAACCTGTCTTGACAGAAATTAATGTCTTCCTTATGCTTTCTTTCTCTCTGGTGAATAACAAGGTAATTGTGTGAAGCAAAGGAATGACAAGCTGGGACCCTTTGGGTCCAGCACCCAGGGGACCTCCAGCACTCACATACGGCTTCATTGGCTTTAACGCAACTTTGGAATGTAAGGGGCTCATCAGGGCTTTGCTTTGTGTTTACAAGAGGATGCAGGCAATTCTAAGAGAAATTGTGTCAAATCAGCCAAAATATTGCACCATAATTTGAGCCTGCATGTGGTTGTGCTCATTCAGACAACATTGTTGCATAAAGACAATCAGATTATTAAATTTGATAAAACAATTGCATCTTATTAAAAATAAATAAATAGATAAACAAACACCCTCATTCACAAAACAGTTCCAAGAACATCTTAAGAGCTGATCTTCCCACCTGTTTTTAAAGGGACCAAAAGTAATTGGACAATTGACTCCAAGGCTATTTCATGGACAGGTGTGGGAAATCCCTTCATTAAGTCATTCTCAATTAAGCAGATAAAAGGCCTGGAGTTGATTTGAGGTGTGGTGCTTGCATTTGGAAGGTTTTGCTGTG
>JARVJO010031071.1:0-10390 GCA_031762555.1 Cynodonichthys magdalenae | reverse complement strand
ACGAGAGCCGGAGTGCCAGCCCCGCCCCGCCCCCGGCAATCCCCCTAGCACCAACCCCACCCGCGGCCCAGGCTGCCCCAAACGGTGTGTGATCATTTGTTGTGTTAGCAAAGTGTCCCATGAGACACTGGATGGGTTTGAATTAAGTGCTCATGTAGCGTATTTCTATAAATGGTAATGATTATTGCATCACTTCCTGTAAAATGAGGTGGGCAGCCAGTTTTGTCTGTCCTCCATGTGGCTCTTGGTCCTCAAGCTTTTCCTAGAGTTTTTTTGTAGTAAGTTTTCAGCTGCAACATCAGCTTTTTTCTTTGTTTGAGTAAATTCGTTTTAATGTTTGAATTCCTTGTTCCTGTCTGTTTCTGGGACCACCTTCAACAAAACTTGACACAATGCCGAAGTACAGAACTAAAGAACTGTTCGAGTTCTGCAGAAAATAGGAACCAAGGATGCAGACTTGTTCGAAGAAAGTGAAGAAGGGAAAGTTTTTGTAATAGTAATTTTAAAAAAATGATTAACAGGAAAACATTTCTAAGACCACAGAAGATACATGTATGATTCCAAAATGACTAACTGATGAGAGAGTGAGGACATAGAAAACCTATAAGGTGAGACCAGTGGGCAACGAGGGACAGGTGTGAGCGAGTGAACAGGTCTGAGGACTGACTGAAGGAAAACTGACACGATACTGAGAAACTAAACACAATGGATTTCAAAACATACCAGAAAGTGTCAAAAATAAACCCAAGAAAATATGACTAAACCAAGACCTTAAAAATAAACATGATGACACAAAATAAACTAAATTGTCACAGTCTGTTTTATTTTGGTTATTCTGGTTTTCTGTCCCGTCTTTCTCTGTTTCTTCCTCCTGCCTGTCTTTGCTTCAGCCCCGCCCACTCTCACCTGTTCCTCATGTTTCTCTCTCAGGTGTTTCTTGTTTCTGCTCATTAGTTCTCCTTTGTATTCTGTTCTTTGTCCTCAGTCTGTGTCAGAGCTTTGTTTATGGTTAACTGTTCATGTCATGCCTATGCTTTTGTTTTTGCTTTAATAAACCTTTTTTTTTGCCACCATCACTCAGTCTTGCATCCTGGGGTTCTACCAGCCTACTTCTAACAGAAAGAACAAACACAAAAAATCACGAGTCATTTACACTATTGTCTGAGCGTGAAATCTTGTGATGTGACCATTATTTTCAAAGTTTTATAAAAAACCTGCTTCAACTTTGTCATTTCTCAATGTAAGACAGGCTACTCAATTGACGGTCTGCGGGCCACTGGTGACTTCAATTTTGTGTTTTTAGACTTGAATGAAAAATATTTCTGTCAAATCCATGTATGGTTAGTTTTATTTTTTCTGTTTCAAAATAAAATCAGAAAAAAATAATTGTGTTGTTTTAACAGATCCTGTTTTTGCTCCGACGCTATTGTAGCTTTTTGTTAACTTGAGTTTTTGTGATTTTCTTGGTTTTTGTTCATCTAATGTAAATTTTACCAGCTGAACAAGCAAACTCTTTTGCACTGATTATCATTATCATCATGGAAAATTAAAATAAAAAAATTAAGGAATCCATTCTAAGTCAGAAGATCCTGTTTATGTTTCACCACCTATAAATTTTAGACACTGTTCATCATGGGGTGGTGTACAGAGAGCACAAGTTTGTGACCTTTGTGTAATTTGAAATGTGAAAGAACACACAGTGGTGCAGTGTGATGTGAGACACTTAAATGTCACCAGTTCATGCTCCAAGATGTAAAGGGCAAAGTTTAAAAGGCAGCTTTCACTAACTCTGTTTAATGTTTTGCATCAATTCATTAAATTATTTTACAAGTTGTTGATTAAATGGATATAATTTGTGTGTCAAACTTGAAAGAGCTGGCCAAAATTACAACATAAAATCAATAATATGAAGACTGAGGTCCAAGAAAATGATCTGAAAAGTCCCAAAATAAAATGACTTCAAAGTTGTTCTCATTGAGATAAAGTTTAAATTCATCTGTGCCTTAATGTTATTGGGACAGATTAATAGATATCACTTCTGACAAGCATGTTCTTCAAATACAAAGTCAAAGAAGAAATCTTTATATTTAAGAAACTTGATATAACAAATGTGATTCTAACAGTTTTATCACATAACTGGTATATGTGCTTTTGAACTTGTCCAACAGGATCTGACATCAAAGGAACTCCCTGGTCTGTTTATCGACACATTATTTGAACTCTGTAAATATCTCAACTGTTCATCTTAGCAGTGTCAAAATTCATTTTGCAATATATTATTAACGTTATCTTTCAAAAATGTATTCATATTTATACAAAAAATTTATGTCACTGGCACTGTAAGGTATTTTTAGTTTTTTTTTTTTTTTAATTAAAGGAAGAATAATCTGAACATCAGTGGCAAAACAATGAAAAGAGAGTTAAAACAGTGACTAGACACCAAATGCTAGATATAAAAACAAGACAAGGCACAGATGATGGAACGGGTGTAGGATAAGTCAACTAATGACAGAAAAAAAAAAAATCCTTGTAACGCAGCATGTGTAATAACGCCACAATATGTAATAAAATCAGACTTCAAAATATAATAAAGCTGCACTAAAACCACATTTTGTAATAATCACCACAAAATGTAATGTTACATAATGCGACTGAGAGTATTACAAAATGCACTGAGGACCTTTATTACATTTTGTCAGTTTTTACATAATGCGGTTTCAGTACAGCTTTATTACATTTTGAAGATTTATTTTATTACATTATTACATACTGCAGCGTTGCAAACCTTTCTCTGATGACTTCTCCATCTTCCTGAATCAAGGTTTTATATCTTAAAAATGTGAAAAGTGCAGTATTTTATGCTACATACAACAGCTTTAACTGTTCACTCAGTTATGTTTTCTTTGTAATGAGAAGTTATTGAGAGCACTGAGCTCAAAACAAATCTCCACAAGTAGACAAAGTATATGGTACTGTTTCACTTCATATTGTATTGTATTCTCTCTGTCATGGTGAGTGCTTTAAGTTTCTCAGCTCCTGCCACACACTGTCCTCTACCCCCAGCTGACTCCACTTCCTCATCAGCCCTGCTCCCATATAATCAGTCTGTTTTCTTCTCATCAGCAGTGCATTGTTGGTTTTCTTCCCTCAGTCTCCTCGTGTGCCTTCTCCATAAACTCTCCTAGTGCTTCCCAGGTTTTGTAGATACCTTTGCTGCCATGTCAAACTTTGTTTCTGTTTCTTGAGCCCTTTGTGTAAGTCTGAATTTTGGTGATGCTATTGAAGGAAATTTATTCTGTTTACCACTGATTGTTCACACATCACAACTACTGTTTTATTAGGAGAACTAGGGTGTGTTCTGATAACTTATTTAGAAAAATAATCTATTTTTTACGTGATTTAGTGATGTTTAGTGTCTGTTTTGAGTGGCTCATGTCATGGTCATCTCAAGCAGAGTGTACTCTTGTGATATTAGTTAACACACACTTAAATTAATTCACAATGTTCATCAGAATGCAAGATTATTGTTTAAAGGATATGGTCACATGACAGGAAGATAACCCAATCAGGGCGATAGTTTGCCCTAGGGATTGACAGACCCTGGAAGAAAGTGTGGCTGAGTTTCTGGACTTGTGGCTAAATGCAGAGACAAAATAAAACCTGCATTTTCCCCGACTGTGGTTAATATGTGTCCTCCTTAACATTTAACATTCAGGTCTTATTTGGTATATATTCCTTGTCCTCGACACACACCGAAGTGTATGAACACGGCAATATCTTTTCACTATCATTGTTATTATATTGTATGACATCAACTGTGGAGCAGGGGTATGGCAGTTGACTTGAGACCATAAAGTCACAGGTTCGATTCCTCACCATGCACACGTCGTGGTGTTCTTGAGCAAGACACGTATTCTCTAACTGCTCCACTTGGGTGTATTTTATGTGTGATGGGTAAAATGCAGTTATTAATAGTAGGGATGCACGATATATCGGCATTAATATCGGTATCGGCCGATATTGGTCATTTTTTAGAATATCTGTATCGGTCCGATATTAACGTCCGATATTGATTTCCCACTTTTTAGCTTTGTGTTTCTGTTTTGGGAGGTTAAATGGTTGGTTGAACAGCTTCTGTTTGATCATGATAGTGATATTGATGCTGCGCAGCCAGGAATAACTGAAGTAGAGTCATGTCAGAGATCTGGTTGTTTATTTACAATATCAAAAAAAGACCCAAGTGTGTTTGTGCTGAAATTTTCATATCGTTGCATCACTAATTAATAGCAATACATAGAACATCATATACTGTACTGTTTTATATCGTAAGATTTCCTGGTACCAAACTTCTAGGTTAGCGCCTGTGATTGTGTAGCAAAGCAAAGCAAGACAGCTATTCAGCCAAAAAATAAAAAATAAACTAATCTCAAATTCTAATTCAAATGTGTGCTCTGGAGATTTTTAATTCCCATGATTAAATCTACCAAACTGAGTTTTGCTGCTTTTGACTTGAGACATATTTGTATTTTAAGCTTGTACTCAGTGCTCACCCAGCTGTACTAAAAGATACTTTTACTCTGTCCGCGTTTATAACACAGAACATGTTCAAACTATGAAGAAAAAGACGTTTTATTGTTGTAATGGTTTCAATAAGAGCACAGCTTGGGATTTAACACTTGACCAGCAGTGATGCTAATAATGTTCAAGTATAAATCTGTTATCTCAAGTGATCCAAAATAAATCCTGGACAGATCTGACCATCGGTAACTAAAATGTCCCTGCTTACTGTTTGATACATGAAAAACATCGAAAATATGAAAACTTTTGAGTGAAATTATTCAAATTGGATTGGTGTTTCAATGTTTAGAGAAATTTGGAGGTTTAAAAACAATAACTCCTCTATGGCTGTCCCTGCAGGATCTTTAGGTGAGCCTGTTCCATTTCTGACATTCACACCATCAAAATCTTATAAAACTCATCATAAACAGACAGACTTAATTAAACTATCTTCCTGAAAAATACATAATACCTCCCCTTTAATCACAAGGTCCCAGCTGGTCAACAAGTGTTTTCTCTGCAAATGTAAGTCTTCACTCTGCATCCAGCTCTGGTTCAGTCTATCAAACGCCAATAGAAAAACAGTTGAATAGCAGAGAGCAGCTGCCTGCAACAGCTGGAAAATAAACTGGATTAAAAAAAGAAAATGAAGTCCCATTTCTTAAAGGAATGCATAATGAGTTTTAATAGATCTTCCCATGTTAAAAATAGAGAAGTTATAAAGGTTTTGATCAAACCTTCTATGTTATAATATTGAGAACGTGCCAACCCAGACGTTTAAGAGCAGTGACTCTCACAATAGAATACAAAGTTCTGGTCCAGGCCCAGCACCAGCTGCTGCTGCCCTGAAGCCTGGAAAGAGCTCAGCCTGCTGGGACAGAGTGGGACAGGTGCCTGGGAGCTGGACGTACTGAAATAGTCCCATAATGAGTCAGAGGGTAAAAAGAAGGAAGGGATAATTCCATTTCTATTTTCAGGAAGCATGATGCTCCTCTCCTCCCTGGGATACCATGAGGCCGGACTGGAACTCTTGCTCGCAAACCCTGCAACAGTACATGACTCAGTGTCGTCTCCATGAGCTGTAAATCCACCAGAAGCAGGAATAAAGACATCTAGACTGAATACTGAGCCAATTTATCATCAGTTCTACAGCAAAAATAATAACTGTGCACTGATAGAACTGATACATGCAAAGACAAAGGGTGAAGGTAGATGTTAATGTTTGTGTTCATGTTTCTGTCTGCTAACAAAATGTCTCATGAAACATTGAAGCACATTTTAATGAAATCTACATTAATTTGCATTCAGGCCACAGCTAATGCAATGACTATAACTCAGGTATTTTTACAGCTACTGAGCTAAACTCTGATGTGGTAGTAGCAGGTAGTCATTCCTGCTTCTAGAGACTTTGTCTTCTAAAAACATCTAATTTATTCAGGAACTTTTTAAAGCTGTGCTGTTGACTCCTGTTGGTTCTACGTGACTTTCACTGATCTCTTATGCCTGGAATAGCACGCCCCCACTTTCCACACACTTCAGACCACACCATGGACTGCACTGACCAGTGACAGTTTAACAGCTCAGCAGGTGGTGACATTAATTAGACATTAAATGCAGCTCAGAGCTCGATGGCTTCACGTTTGATGATTGTGAATGATTTCTGTAGTTGAAATAATCTTTATAACTGAGTATGTGACGTGTGTGCATTGTAGCGATGCGTATCAGTGTGTGCCATCTGTGACCCCGCAGTATCTGATGATGACTGTGTGGGACAGTTTCCTGATACCTGACAGCAGCAGCTGGGGGGGACAAGGACAGAGAAGGCTCAGCTTCAGTTTTAAAGTTGGATGATAACTCTCAGCTATTACAACTGAAACACATGGAGCAACAAATGTGATGTAAACATCTTAAAGGGGTCCTGATTGTTAGATAAATAAAGTCCTATTATTTCTTGAAGGAATGCACATCACCTGCTGCTTTTCATGTCAGTTTCACACCAAAATCATATTGATCTAGTTGTAGCCATTTGGGTCAAATCTTTAAAAGAACATTATGTGTGATGTCATACAATTTAGCAAAGTTTCACACCAAGAGCATGTGTTGTGAATGACTCTTAGCGACTATCAGATTTTTACCTCAATATCTGTTAATTTGTTTAATTTTGATTATCTGTGGCAGACATCTTGAATTGTTTTGACTCCAAAAGTTAATCAGTTGTACATGTACAAACACTAAATACTTCCTGAAGGTTTCTTTAAAATATGTTCAGATATTTTGCTAACAGTAAGACATAATTGACTGAAATATTAAAGCCAAAGTTTTAAACAAATAAAATACAATCAATTAGCACTCAGAATATAAGGTGAGGATCAGGCTCAGATACTACCACACCAAATGACTTGATGTCCCACAGTGAGGTTGGGATTAATCCAGTTTGGGAAGATTGCTTTGCTGCAGCAGCCATCTTGAATCAGGCTGACTCCAAACGTTAGTCAGTTGTAGAAGTCAACCTGATGATTAGTTTCTGAAAGATTCATTAGGTGTGACCCATGAGATATTTTGCTAACACCAAACAGACACTGGCATAAACATCACTGCTCCATCATCAGGTCAGGCAGTGGGAGGTAAATAAAAAGAATGATCATAAAAAGAGCCTGTAGAATATCAAATGTTGTGATTAAACCATCAAACAGAAAAAAATCCAGCAAGACAATTAGTCAAGACAGTTTTAGCTTTGGCTGAAGTCTAAGACTCATGACATTTGCACAACCACTCTGAAACGCCAGCTTCTTCGTTTAGCTGCAAACTCCACCATCGGTTCAAATCACTCAGCAAAAGAACATCTAACTGTTCACCTTTGTTTCTTTATTGATCCGAGCAAAATCTCAGTGAAACTTGCAAAACCTCAAAATACAAGCTGCCACCTCAGAATATCTATTTCCCACAACAAATTGTTCAAAGCAAGCATCGGCACTGCTAAGCTTTCAGTTTCAATGTCAACAAGTCGTACCTGAAACTGACAGAGCCAGGAGAGACAGCAAGAAGCAAGCAGACACCCGAGGTTTCATTTTGTCTGCTGGGGGCCGGCTGAGCGTCCTCCACAGATATATTTATATCTGTATATATAGTATGTGTGGCTGAAGGTCAGAGGGCACAGCCAATCAGGGCGGAGCTCAGCAGCTGCCAGCTCCAATCAGGGATGGTGATGTAGTCGAGCAGGAAGAGCTTCAGTGGCTCACTTGTACAGCTCAGCTTTGATCAGACTTATTACCTGGATGAAAGGTGGGCGATACATGTAATGCCTCTGTAAGTGTGGTGTGGCCCCCGCTGTGCAGAATTTAATGACATTTTCAGAATGCAGTCATTGGAACATCTACTGATTAACTTTTGGAGTCAACCTAATTCAAAATGGCCACCTACAGTTTAGACCTGTAATTCAGTCAATTTTACAGATATTAAGCTAAAATTACAAAATCATCCCTATAAACGGCCTGAACTTATAAAGTGTTTTTTTAAACAATATTATCAAAGACACAACAGTTGAGACAGACGGAACGGGGGATTGAGCCAGCAACCCATCGGTTACAGGATGACTTTGCTGCCAAACAGCTTTTTTTGCTGTTGCTATTGATACTTGTTCTGAGTTCTGATTGAGATTGAGAGCACCTGGGGGTACCAGTGTCTACAAACAGTGATGTTCTCCGTTAAAAGATGTGAAGAAAGCTAATGATGCTTTAAAATAGGACTGTGATGAAATGTTTTCATTGAAGAGATAAAATGAGGCATCAGAAATCTAAAATCTAACAAGTCACCAGGTAATGATGGCTTTACCTCAGAATTTATCATAAATTTTTGTCCAAAATAAATTTCTTTTTGCAGTTTTTAGTGAATCCATTATTAATGAATAATTAGGCCCCACTCATTGAAACAAAGAGTCTTATCTCTTTGATTTACAAACCACATAAAGACCATTTAATTATAGATCATTAGTTAAATTAAATAATGAATAGAAAATCTTGGCTTCTATTTTAGCTAAACAATTAGAAAATGGTTTAAAGAATAATACATGAATCTCATAATGGCACAACACTTTTGATAATATGTATTAGATTAGTGTTAGATTTAGTTGACTATAGAGATCTCATCCCAGATGATCCAATTATTCTCTTCTATGATACCGTTTGTCACATTTTTTCTTGATATGTCCTTTTTCAACGTAGGTGATTTTTTTCATTAAAGCCTTTAAAACACTTTATAGAAATAAAAGTTCTGTAAAACTTTTATATGGCACATCTAGCCGATTTAATATCAATAAAGGGGTTTGTCAGGCCTACATATTTCTGCTTGTGAGCCAAATTTTAAACAATTTAATTAGACAGAGCTCATTTGAAGTAATTAAAATATTTTATCAAGGACTTCAAATTTCACAATGTCCTGACAATACATTATTTTAAAGAGATTCTGGTGAAGTTCCTGTAGCTTTATACGTTATATCTAAATTCTCTAGCATTTCATAACTTAATCTACAAAGATGTGAAATTCTCCCTGACTGCTGTTACTGAAATTTGCAGTTTCCATGTAAAAGACACTGTAAATTATATAGGTGTTAAAATCTAAATATTATGTTAACATGGGTAATAATTTTACATTTGTTCATGAAGCCTTTAAAAAATGTAATACTTGGTTAGCCAGAGATTTATCTATTTATGATAGAATATTAAGCAAATCAGATCGAATGTCTGGAGCATCATGTTTTTTCTTCACTTGACAGCAAAGTGTTCTGAACTCATTAAGATTTTGTTCAAGTTTATATGAAAAAATAAGGTTCCTAAAATTAAAAAATCTGTTCTGTCAAATTTAATAGCTGAAGGAAGTGTAAATGTTTTGACATTTTCTATCTTTAATCAAATTTTAAAAATTAATTGGATTAAGAGATTTCTAAAAAAAAATCTTAATTCTGTGTGGAATATTTTCCCTAATCTTCTGTTTAATAAACAGTGGGTCTAAGTTTTGTATTGATTTGTCCTTTCTCAGTTGGAAAAATTCCAGTTAAATTAGTTTCAACAAATCACTAAACATAACTACATTTCAGAAAACACAAAATTACAGAAAAACACTACATTTAAAAAAAAAAGACCAAAGTCTCTTAAATCACATTTATTCTTCATTCTGATGCTCAGTTTGAACTGCAGCAGATCATCTTGTCTACATGACTAAATGCATTGAGTTCAACAATTGATTTAATGAGCATTTGGACAGGTGAACCTAATAAAGTAGCTGGTGAGTGTATATTGCTTGTTTCTTATTGTTCCCGCATTTTGTCCCACTTCTATGAATGAATCAATAACCTAATATAAAACTTTAAAGGCCTAGCACTCCTTGATGGAACATATCCCACCATCTCTCAGGCCAGAGTTTTAAACTAGGAATGTCTAAATTAAAATTTAGACAGTTTTGGTTTTAGTACTTTTTTTAATCTTTTATTTTTTTACCAAATCCTAAAATAAAACATAAGAAAATTCAATTTGAAAACCTGAATTAAAAGCAGGAAACCGATCCAGTTCTCAGCTTTAAACTTTTATTTTACAACATGCAGATTTATACAACTTTTTACAGCGCTGGGCCAAATGCATCAAAGCAAAAGGCCTCAACTAAAGTCACACCCATGGCAATTACATCAACAAGGGTGTGCTCTAATCCAGTGGTTCCCAACCTATTTTCCTGAAAGCCCCCCCTTCTTATTTCCTAGTTGATCAGAGCCCCCCCCCGCTACTACTCTTTTAACCCAAAGACTCCTTCAGATTTATGTCTTTCTCAGTGTGATAAAAGAATG
>JARVJO010031070.1:0-10390 GCA_031762555.1 Cynodonichthys magdalenae | reverse complement strand
TCTCACAATATTCATTATTTCTTCTTTGTCAATTTTATCAAGAAAAAGACTGTTGGAACAACCTGTAATTATATGACTCATATTTTTATCTACTTTTGGTATTTTAGATGCAAGATAAGGACCAGTATTTACAAAATAATGATTAAATCCATTTGCAATTTCATTATGATCATGAATTTCATTACCATCCTTTACAAAATACTGTGGAATACCTGATTTTGTTTCATGATTTTTCAGAACACTATTCATTATTTGCCATGTTCCTCTCATATTACCTTTGTTTTTGTCTAATAAATCACTATAATACTCCTTCTTGTGTTTTCTTATAATCCAGACCAACTTATTTTTATACTTCTTATATTTCTCTTGTGCTTCGTTTGTTCTCAATTTCAAGAAGCATGAGGTAACAACGTACCTAATTACGGGTAACAGCAGGTTTTAGTGTTTCTTTAATGTGAAAAGGTAGCAAGTGTCATTGGTTTTAACCTTACTTTCATGATTCTGTGCACAATTCATACAAGCTTCATGGTTAGCGTGGACACAAAAAGCATGAACTATGTGTCCTTCAAAAATGGATGGATTGTTTTTGTGGACTTCTATTTGAAGTGAATCTATAAAAACTACAACATTGGTTGTGTGAACATTTATCATTACATTCAAGCTCCTAACCAATTCTTACATTTTTTATTTTAAACCTAACCAAGTAGTTTTAGTATTTAAATCTAAACAATAACAGTTTCACTAAACTTTAACTAAGTTACTGTAAGAAGCCAAATAGAACCTTTCAGAGCTTCTGTCTTATGATTTGATCCTCAGGATGAGACTTTTTTTTACTTCAATCACTGTTTAAATACAACATACTTGTTTAATCCTTACCAAGTACAGCTGGTAAATCTGACCACCAACTTATGCCAAGTTATGAAAATTTTGTCTAACACTGAATATAGAATAAAAAATTCTATTTGAAGCCTCTTATGAATGTATCTATACTGTAACGCTAATGAGTTGAACAAATGAACAGCCTCTAAGAGTAATTCAGTTGTAACACAATGTTTACAAGTCTGCATAAGTTGTTTAAAACAGTAAAGTGTGACAGGACCTTTAAATGAGTTCTTGCCTTGTTTTAGTGCTCCATCTGAAAAGGTAACACAAGCAGCTCGTGAACTCATTCATTTAGGAATGGCTTTTAAATGGCAGTAACGTGAGGTTGGATGATTTCTGCTCTGAGAAGAAAAATTCCTAGAGAGCTGAGCCAAGATAAGTGAGATAAGGGGGCGGAGTCGTCCCAGTTCAGTGTTTTTGACATCAGAGACATATCATTGGTTACTGTGGTGCAGAAATGTCAGACTTAGACTCTCCTGATGAGATCCACCGAACACCAACACACACAGTCTAGTACAGCTATCTTTACAGGGACATTGTATTGACTCCCATTCATTTCTATAGCCTAACCCTGACCCTAAACCTAACTTAACCGGTACATACCTGACCCCAAATCTATCCTAAACTTAAATCCCACCTTAGTCCTAAACCTAACCCCCGACCCACCAATGACATTTACCCCCATGGGGACTAGACTTAGGTCCCTGCAAATACTAGTTGGTCCCCACAAGTAGGGGTGTATGCCATTATCATGAATACTGAAATAGTCGAGGGTGGACAACCAGAAGATGAAAACAGACTCAGAACTCAGAGTAAAACAGTAAGTGAATTTTATTTACAGTGCAGGAGTTACTGTCCAGGAATATCTGCAAGGAGGTGAGGTAAGAGGTCAGTATCTTATCCAGAATTACTAAGACTGTTGGTAATGAAAGGTTTGTTCTTTATCTTACAGGTAGAGAGATTGTCCAGGAACCAGGAGAGGAGGACAGGATCCAGGAAGTCCAAGGTAATGGTGCCAGAGGTGAGTATATTTACAGTGATCTATTCAGGTGAGTATTTACAAGTGGATAGGTCCTTTTCACCAGAGAGGGTTTCAGGCAGATTGGATGGCAGGCAGGTAGACTTCACTAAGACAGAAAAAAAACTTGACTTTAGAAAAACTCAAGAAAACTGATTCACTAGGAGTCAGGAGCCGTACCATAACTGAGGTTATGTTTCAGCAAAGATCTGATCCACCAGCTTGGCATTTTTAAAACTGTATATTGTGCGGTGTAATATTTATTTTTTAATAATTATTTATTATTTATTTATAATAAGTATTGTATACAGTTACATGCATTTAGCAATATTAGTAATTTGGACTTGTGACCTGTCCATGGTGTATCCCACCCAATGCATAGTGATTGCTGGACATGGATGTCAGTGACCTCTGTGACCCATAAAATACAAAAAAAAAAACATGTAGAGATAATGGATAGATAATATCAGTAAGCATAGTTGGTTGTGTAGTGGTAAATATCATCTGCTGTAAAAAGCAGAAGTGTCATGGTCTGTGGTTTTCTGTTTTGCTTATTCTAAGTGTTTTCAGTGTTTCCCTGTGTGCTCTCTGCCCAGTTGCCCCGCCCTCGCTCACCTGTTTCCTCTTGTGTCTGCTCCAGGTGTTTTGTCCTCATTAGTTTGGCTTTATATTCTGTGTCCTGTGTTCAGTCTGCGTCAGATCATTGTGCTGTGTTCCCTAGCCGTTGTGGTGTGTCTGTGTATTCGCATTCTCCTGAGGATACCAGGTGAGAGTCTTTCTGCCTCACACCTGACAGAATGAACGGACCAAGCACCCAGCCTACAGACAAATCTTTTTGACTTGCTCCACGTCTGCTCCCGCCTCCTCATGTGGCTTCACATCTGTTCCCGTCTGGCCTCCTGCTCCTGTTGGGTCCTGTGTTGGAGGGTTCCCTGGCCGCTCACCAGAACTTAAGTGTTGTGGACGGTCCTTGGGCTGTCCCCCTGATTTGTGTCCGGTCTTTGAGTCTGTTTTCGTCATGTGTCTCACCTTGTCCCGTGCCTCTCCTTGTTAAGGGGGAGGTACTGTCATGGTCTGCGTCGGATCATTGTGCTGTGTTCCCCAGCCATTGTGGTGTGTCTGTGTATTCGCGTTCTCCTGAGGATTCCAAGTAAGAGGTTTTTTTTGAGCTGCATTACCAGCCCTTGTGTTTATTAAAGCCTTTGTTTTTGGATTTTGCCTGCGCCCTGGGTCTTTCTGCCTCACACCTGACAAGAACACTGTAATGATTTTGTTCATGTTACAGTTTGTCTGTTACAAAATAATCTCATGAAGATGACATTTTAATGAAACTTTCAGAAAGTAAGCCTTATATGTTCATCTACAACTGGTCAACTTCAGGACCCAACCGAATTCAAGGTGGCTGCCACAGCCAACTGATCTTGGAAGTCACAAAAGTAACTGTAACTCTTTTTTTTTTTTTTTTTGGTAAGTGGGGATGGATAAAGAACCCATATGATCGGGGGTGTTGTAAGTAGGTCCATTGCTCTCCCCAAAAAAACACTGAGCTTTAGTAAAAAAAAAAAAAACTAAACTCTAACTCAGTGCTATTTACACTTATTGCACCTATTGTGTGGTAGCCTAGTAGCTGTGAGTCATTCACAAAACATACTCTGAGAATGACATGATGTGATGTAACATGAACTTGTGCATATTGTTATTTTCAAAGTTTGATGAAAATTGCTGCAGTTCTGAGCCCAGACTGAGTCACCAACACATTCCACCTCACATCAAACCTCCACATATGGCTCATCGTCAAATCTCAATAAGTTCTCAGTGAAGATAACTGGAACTTTAAACAGCAGGGGCGTCAAAACCATTTTCACCAAGGGCCACATGAGTGTTATGGTGGCCCTCAAAGGGCCAGTTGTAATTAACTTTGATACTTCATGTTCACCCTTGATTAAACATGAAATGTCATGTTCCTCGCCTCGTTGCCACAGCTGAGCACCACTAACGACAGTAATTAGGCTTTATGTGGTATTTCCTGCATGGAAACAGCGTTTAAATGTATCCTCTTATAAAAACTGAAAAATACTATGTGCACAACTGACTAAACGTAAAATAAGTAACAAAGAAATGCCATTAAAAGTAAAATATGAGTGTTTGTGGGGAATAGCTGCCATCTTGAATTCTAAACTCTCCCATTTTCCAACAAGGAATTCCCGCTGGAGGGGCATTCCAGTTTATATTTTCAACATCCATCCATCCATCCATCCATCCATCCATCCATCCATCCATCCATCCATCCATCCTCTTTTACCTGCTTTTTCCTTACAGGGTCACAGAGGTCAATGGTGCCCATATCCAGCAGTCACTGTACGAATAGGGTTTGCCCCAGATAGGTCGAGACATAGAGACAAACAAGACAAACAATCATTCATTCTTTCATTCACACCTAGGGACAATTTAGAGTTACCAATTAGCCTAACAGCCATGTTTTTAGTCTTTTTTTTAGTCTAATATGCAACTTGTAAGTAGGAAATTTCCACTTCTCAGTACAAATTGGATGCAGCAAAAGTAGCTGCTGAAAATGCAGTGAAATAGAGATTTTCCACAGCTGCTGACTACTTTTGAACCCAGTGCACTTCCACCTAGTGGTGGGATGCCATCATTTTGTGGGTAAAATAATCAACATGCATTACGGGAAATGTAGTTTATGGTCAATGCTGCCTTTAAAGCAGCATAAGTTTATTTTAAAACATTATTACATCTTTGCAGCTCTTGTGGGCATGATGGGCCCCATTTGTTTGACACATATTATACTAGATGTCAGAAACATGTTGAGGTGCATTCAGTGAGTAGCTGGGACATATACATAGTCCCAGCTTCTCACCGAAACGGAAAAAACAGTCATACCAGAATCTTGTCCTTCAGGTTGAATTTCTATAACCTCTGTGTCCTGGGAACAGTAGTACTGATTGATTTATTCAACAGACTCATGGTCCACGTTGACATTTAAGACAAAAAAAACACATGATACACACACACACAAAAAGCTCCTAAGATACTGAGATATTTTTTGGAGTTTTATTATTTTTGTAGTGTCATGAACTATAACTTCTTTAGGATGCTAGCAGGCTTTATAGAGACAAATTAGATAGTATAGGAGGAAGAGAAGATTGCTCCTATTGGGATTGCTCTATACAAGGTGGACAAAGACAAAATATAGTGTCCGTTTGTTTTGTCCAAATGAGTTGGACTTGGTCCCTGCGGTAACTTACTATGACAGTTAATTATCTCATTGACCAAAAACAGCACCTACACAATGCAGGAGCTATGTTCTGAAAGTCCTTAGACACTTTGAACTAATGTAGAAGTGGTTGGGTGAAAAATGTGAGGATTCTTAAAACAAAGTACTGATCACAGGCCTGGTTAGTAAACAGTGTTTGTGTATTATTTTAGCCACACTACCAGGAGAGCAATAGACCACAGGCAGAGGGACAGCTGGGCCTTTGAGAATGTCACAAATCTTTTCACTACTGTTATTTTTTCTTAAAGTTTTATTGTTTTCTGGCAGTTTTGATAATTTTAGGGAATAATTTCTTACTTTTACCAGGAATCACATATAAAAACAAACTAATAAAAAGGTTCACTGTCCAACATGTCAAACAGATGATGTGATATTCTGATGTCATTAACATCAGCTCCATATAAGATCTGTCTGACAGAGATGGAGCAGAGGCAACCTGACATGAGAGTCAGTCACTTTTTAATCTGTAAGCAGTCTTTACTTCTAAAAAATATTTCTACAAGCAAGGAGGACACAAGTCAAGGTTTGGTCTTGAGAACACCAAAAGAAAAATGTGACAACAAATAGCAGCTAGCTATTTTAGTGCTATAGATAACACTAAAAGCACCGTTTGATGTTAAGAAAGTTTCTATTTTTGTTTATTATTAAACAACAGCTTGTGCTGCAGAGTGTTGGGTCCATATATGCTGGAAAAGAAAAGTGACGTGCCGATTCTTTGGCCCGCCTACAAAACAGCAGTTGAGGTCTTAAAAAGCTTCTGAATCCAGTCCAGGTCTATAAAATTTATATCAAACAAAAATATCATTTTATTTAATCATGTTTTTACCCATTTTAGCAGCTATAATTACCACAGTTGTGCAGACTTTCCTACCCACAGAAAAAAACTAAAAGTTATCAAGTCTCTAATCAGTTCCTTTTTGTCTGGCCCCGACACTCACTCTATTTATGTGCCTGAAAACCTTTGTTCGAACTTAGAATCTGACTTTCAGAGCTGCTTGTTCCAGACTGAACTGTCATGGCATCCCCTGGTGGTTAAACTAAAGAACTGAACTTCCACAACCAGAACTCCCATTCATACACACAGACCCTGGATCTGATGGCTCTAACCTGCTGCTTTACTGGTAATGATACTGTTCTTACTGGTAAAATGGCTTTATTGTTGCAGGAAGAAGAAGACACATGGTTTTGCTGATTTATCAAGACGTCACTAAATGTAGGTGATCGCTGTGGATTTGGGGTGTTGTTGGAGAGAAGCAGGGAGAGAAGGGATGAGAAATGAAGTTCACTCAGAGGGTGGGGCACAAAGTAAGTAGGCAGGATTGAAGGAAAAGAGAAGGATGTCCTCTTTCCACAAGAAGAAATGATTCCAGATCTGGTTACACTACGTAGGAACAAAACTCTTCAAGCTGCTCTGTTGTCATGAATCATCTAAGGAAGTCAAGCATCAGGGCTTTACAAATAAATATACGTTATTATAAATCGGTAAATAACATGTTTTCACACTTCCAACAATTGTTCAGTAGTTTAAGGAAGGTTGCTTTGAAAAGGTAATTACACTTGAAACCAAATGTTTACATACACTATATACTGTATATAAAGACAACTTTTTCTCACTGTCTGATATTAAATGAGATTAAACCTTTCCTGGTTTAGGTAAGTTATGATTCAAAAGATGTTTTATCGTTGATAATGCATGAATAACGAGAGAGAATGTTATTTCAAGCTGCTGCTTCGAGACCCGACTCTGAAAAAAGTCACTTTGTTTATGTGTGTTTTTTGTGAATGTTTTGTTTTGGGGAATGCATTAGGAGCTGTAAGATGAGACACAGCAAACCGTTGGCTTCTGCCTCTTCCTTTTTGGCCATCTAAGGTTAAAGTTTTGTATTTTTGTGTGAAATGTTCTTTTATGTGATGAAAGAAAATCATTAATTCATTCTTTTAAGTGGAAGATGATGCCTGGATGTTTAAAAACTGTTGAGAATTTGCAGTGGTGTAGACTAAGTGGAAAAGGCTTTCAAATGAAAGTTTTTGGGAAAAAAAAACAAGTTCAGTTGACATCTGATTTATGGTAACACATATAGGTTATATTTTCCTAACCTCTCCAGAGCATACAATCCCATTTGTTTTATGTGTTAACACACCATATACACTTTTTATGTCTAAGTGTTGAAGCTACCATTATTAGGGCGGCTGTGGCAGAGTGGTCTGGGGAGTCGTCCTGGAACCAGAAGGTTGCCAGTTCGATCCCCCATTCCAGCTGTCTCAGTTCTTGTGTCCTTGGGCAAGACACTTCACCCCTGATGTCTCTGATGTGTCCCATCAGTGTATGAATGTGATTGGCACTGATTAGTCTCCATAGTTGATTGTACATGTTAGCTTTGTAGGAGATCTTGTAGAGTGACGTGTGAAGTTTGAGTATCCTGGTTGGATAGAAAGGTGCTATATAAGTACAGTCCATTTACCATTTACCATAATGCATTGCGGGCCATCAAGTAATGGTGGACAAAGCAAAAGAAAGGAATACATTTTAAATAAAAATCTGGCAGTATAAAAATTAAAAGTTTCAAGCAGTTGTGTTGTTAATACTTTTGTCATTTGTAAAGACATGTTAAATATTATTTTTGTCAGAAGAAAAAACTGATTTGTTTTAGAGAAATTAACATGCACCTATGGCGGGTCCGTTAGTTAATCAAATATTGCCTTTAAGTTATTTTTATTGTTTTGTAACTATAATAATGCTAATATACTGATATTTTTCTAATTTCTGTCTAATTTTGCTTCTGTTTAGCATCATCATGGTTGCTAGGCAACAGGACATACGCTGGGGTAAGAACGGGAGGCTAAACTGTCCAAATTCACAGCCACTTTTTTCCGATCTTTGCGGTCTACCAAGGACCCGGCCCCCCTTGACTGGGTAGGCCGAGTCGTTCAGAGGACCCAGCCTCTGGATTTGGACACAGCGGGGATGAGCAAGGAGGTGTGGCCAGAACAAGCCAGCTTAATTTGACAAGCTAACATTTCTGAGAATCAGTGTTGCCAACTTAGCAACTTTAGCCCTATTCTGACGAGATTAGTTTTACCTAGGGACCCCATGCTATTTGTAATAATTACAGAGATTGTCTGTGTTGTTAATCCTGAGCAAAACAGCCATGTAAAGTAAAAATTCCCCCGCAAATTACCCACTATATTTCCCGGGATAGGAACGGGTTGAACCCCTGAAGATGAAGGACCTAGGAATCCATGACCTCTCTTCAGGACCGTATCCCTCCCAGTCAAGGAGGTATTGCAGGCCCCTTCCCTGCCGTCTGACATCCAGGATGCGTCTCACAGTGTAGACAGGATGGTTGTCGATCAGACGGGCGTGAGGAGGGGGAGCGGCAGGAGGGCATAGTGGACTCTCAACCACAAGTTTGATCTGGGAGACATGGAAGGTTGGGTGGATCCTTAGAGAAGAGGGTAGGTGAAGTCTGACAGCAGATGGGTTTATGATCAGTTCCACAGGGTATGGTCCAATGAACCAAGAAGCTAGTTTCCTGGGGGTGTTCTTGAGAGAAATGTCACGGATTGACAGCCATACTCTTTGACCAACCTTGTAATCAGGTGCAGCGGATTGGTATTAGCAAACTTCTTGTTCTGCTGAGCAGACCTTAGTAACGCCTCTCTCATCTGGCGCCAAACTCATTGACAGCTGCGCATGCGATGTTGCACTGAAGGTACCAGGATCTCGGATTCCCCATTGGGGAACAGAGGGGGAGAGTTACCCAAAGAAACTTCAATAGGAGAGAAGCCGGTAGCTGAAGAGGTATGGATGTTGTGAGCGTATTCGACCCACGGCAAATGGTCACACCAGGAGGATGGATTATCACAGTGTTGAAAATCCATCACTTATCACTTAGTGTTGACTCCAGTTCTTGATTGCACCTCTCTGTCTGGCCATTGGACTGAGGATAGTACCCTGATGTGAGACTAACTTTAGCTCCAAGAGCGTTGCAGAATGCTCCCCAAAATTGGGGTCCACGATCAGAGACGACTTCAGAAGGAATCCCATGTAATCAGAAGACGTGTTGTACGAGGAGCTGAGCTGTCTTGAAGGCAGTGGGGAATTTTGACCAAGGGGATGAAGTGAGCAGCCTAAGAAAAACGATCAACAACTGTTAGTATCACTGCATTACCTTTGGAGGGTGGAAGTCTGGTTATGAAATCCAATGAAATATGGGACCAAGGATGACCAGGAGTGGGGAGAGGTTGAAGTAGTCCAGTAGTTCTGGTTCCTATTTTGTGCACAGGTGGGACAGGAAGAAACAAATTCTTTGATGTCAGAATTTAGAGTTGGCCACCAGAAATATCTCTTAGTGAAGGTTACCATTCGATTAATTCCAGGGATGACAGGTAAAAAGATGATTGTGTACCCATTCCAATACCTTTTTGATCATAGCTCTAAGTACATAAGTTTTACCTTCAGGACCAGTGCCGGGTCTGGGTCCATCCTCTGGGCCCTCTTTATGTCATCTCGGATGGGCCAGGTGAGAGAACCAATGAAGCAGGTGGCAGGCAGCACAGTAGTGTCAGATTTGGAAGACTCAGATGTGAAGTAAAGGCAGGAGAGAGCCTCAGGTTTGGCATTTCAGGAGCCAAATCTGTAAGGGATGGAGAAATTGAATCAAGCAAAAAATAGAGACCATTGAGCTTGTCTGGGGTTTAGCCTTTTAGCATCTTGGATGTAGGTGAGGTTCTTCTGATCAGTCTAAATGATAAATGGAATATCAGTACCTTCTAGCCAGTGTCACCATTCCTCCAGAGCGAGTTTGATGGCCAATAACTCACAATTCTCCACATCCTAGTTCTGTTCGACCGGAGAGAGTCGTTGAGAGTAGTAGGCGCATGGGCAAGGGCGTAGGTTTGGTCTAAGTTTTGGTGGGACCTTAAACTTACTGACCAACCCCCCCCCCCAGGTCCGAACTATACAGTGCACTGGGAGCACCGACCATTTTTGACCAGTGGGGGGGGCACATTGGCTTAATAACCCCCTCCCCCCAACCATAACCCTAACTTGATCATACATCTTGTGTATACAACCAGATACAGTCATACTCAGCAGATCAGTTCAAGAACACTTTATCTTTTCCTTTTCAAAATTCAGCAAACGTTACATGTAAGATCAAAAGAAATATCCTCTGGATCTACTGATTATACAGCAA
>JARVJO010031069.1:0-10392 GCA_031762555.1 Cynodonichthys magdalenae | reverse complement strand
GTAATGATTTCTTTCCATGAGTCAATAGATTCTTCCAGTGAGGAATTTAAGAAACCTGTCTAATGCCAACCATATATCATGTTGTTGTAAAACACTTGTCAAGACAGCCAATAAAAGTGGCATCTGTGATTCCATTTATTGTACATGAACATAAATATCATCCACTTGGGCCACACTTTCTTCCTTGCAAAGACTACGGTGGAAGCATTTTTAGAATGAGTGGCTCCACTGAGAATGTAGTCAACCTTTAGCATTAAGCTTTATCTTGGGCTCTTGTAAATCATTTTTTTTGCCATGTATTTGTGGTCATTAAGATATACTCCAAGCAATATTAGATCATGTGACATTATGTGCGAAATCACATTACAAAACAGGATGTTATTATCAAAGTTTGACAAAAAATACAGCTCTATTATTTCTCATCATAAGATGGACTGTCTAAAACTCATCCAGTACAATACATTCCATTAAGAAATGCTTCCCATATATTTTCTCTAAATATTATGTGTGCTTTCACACTCATATACCGACAGTAGTGCAAACCTCCTTAACATTCATTATATCAACAAATAGAGATGCATTTAGAACATAGCCACAGCTCACTTGGTCACAAAGACAACAACTGATAATTAGGGCCTGAGCGCTGTTAAACAGCGGAAGGATTTTGACATTATTATTATTGTTATTATTATTATTAATAATATTAAGGCGCTAAGCCCGCAGAGCAGGGGGAACGCATCTGCAATGCAGCAGCGTTTCCATGCATCCAGGGGTACATGGAACCCTATTGTATCTGTTTCATTTATAATTAATATTAGGAGTCCAAGCCTGTGAAACAGCGGGAATGGCAGCTGCAACACAGCAGTGTTTCCATGCATCCAGCGGAGCATGGAACCCTATTGGTTTTGCTATGTTTTTCAGGGGTCCAAGCCCACGAAGCAGAGTAACGCAGCTGCAAAGCAGCAGCATTTCCATGCATCCAGCGGAGCATGGAGACTAACTGTAGCTTCTAGGGCGTTGCAAAATGATTTCCAAACTTGGGAAATAAACTGGGGTCCACGATCAGAAACTATATCAAGAGGGATGCCATGAAACTGAACCACGTGTGTGGTGAGCAACTGAGTGGTCTCGGATGCTGTAGGTAACTTGGGTGGTGCAATAAAATGGGCTACCTTGGAAAAGCGATCCTCCACAGTGAGAATGGCTGTGTTACCTTGCGACGGGGGTAGGCCAGTGACGAAATCCAGGGAGATGTGGGACCAGGGTCTTCCAGGATCAGGTAGAGGTTGTAGAAGTCCTGCAGGGGGACAATTACTGGACTTGTTCCTGGCACAGATGGTACAGGCCACCACATACTCCTTGACATCTTTGATCAATGCTGGCCACCAATAATAACGTGCGATCAACGTGATCATACGGTTCACCCCTGGATGACAAGAGAATCGATTATTGTGTAGCCAGTCCAAAACTTTACCTCTCATAGACGAGGGAATGAAGATTCTGTTGAGTGGTCCACCACCAGGGTCAGGTTCAGTTTCCTATGCTTGCAAGATTTCTTTTTCTATGGGCCAGGTGAGTGAGCCTACAGAACAAGTGGGAGAAATTATGTTATCCTCTTCTTTGGACTGGTCTGATGCTGAATACTGTCGGGAGAGAGCATCTGGTTTAACGTTCTTGGATCCAGACCTGTAGATGATGATAAAGTTGAACCAAGTGAAAAACACAGACCAACGTGCTTGGCGTGGATTTAGTCATTTGGGAGTTTGAATATATGATAGATTTTTGTGATCAGTCCATATCATGAATGGTACCTCTGTTCCCTCGAGCCAATGGCGCCATTCCTCCAAGGCGAGCTTAATGGCGAGAAGTTCACGGTTACCAACATCATAGTTGCGTTCGGCGGGAGACAGGCGAAACCCAGGAAGTGCTGGAGCTGTCTGCAGTCCGAGGGGATGGGCCACTCTGCCACTGCTCTTGTCTTTTTAGGGTCAGTTTGAAAATATCCCTTGCCGAATATAAAACCTAGGAATGAAACTGAGGAGAAATGAAACTAAGTACTTTTTGGCCTTTACAAATAGTTGGTTCTCAAATAGTCTTTGAAGGACTGCACAGACATGTTGAGTGTGTTTGTTCTGATCCCTGGAGTAAATCAGAATGTCGTCGAGATAAACAAATACAAAAATATTACGGAAGTCACGGAGGATGTCATTGATTTGTGATTGGAAAACTGCGGGGGCATTAGTTAAGCTGAAAGGCATGACCAAATATTCAAAATGTCCTAAGGGTGTCTTGAATGCAGTTTTCCATTCGTCCCTCTCCCTTATTCTTACCAGGTGGTAAGCATTACGGAGGTCGAGTTTAGAAAATATTGTGGCGGAATGAAGCTGTTGATGTACAGAATCGATGAGAGGCAGAGGAAATTTATTCTTAATGGTGATTTGATTAAGGCCTCTGTAATCAATACATGGGCATAAACTCTTAGCTTTTTTCTCAAAGAAAAACCCAGCTCCTAAAGGAGGTCGAGGGTCGAATAATACCAAAGGCGAGTGACTTCTCAATATAGTCTTTCATGGACTCTCTTTCTGGGCCAGAAATGTTATATAGACGACTGGAAGAGAGGGGGGCGCCAGGTAATAATTCAATGGCGCAGTCGTAGGGTCTGTGTGGTGGGAGGGATAGAGCCTTAGCCTTACTGAAGACAGTAGCCAAATCTTGGTATTCTTTAGGAACCTGGGTGAGATCTATTTCCTCTATACCCTCTTCTTGTGAGGTTGGCGAGGCGGCGGATAATAAACAATGGCTTAAACAAAAATCACTCCAACGGTCAACTCTTTTTTTGGCCTAATTAAGTACTGGGTTATGTTTCTTTAGCCAAGGGTAGCCCAACACTAACTGAGGTGTAGGTGAAGTGAAAACAAAAAACTCACCAAGCTCTTGATGATTACCGGAAATCATGATCTGGAGGTTCTCCACCTTGTGGAGGATCTTGGTGATGCCCTCTCCGGTGACGCCAACAACAGGGAGAGGATGGTTCAGAGTTATTACAGGAATTTTCAAATAAAAAACAATATCCGCTGAAATAAGGTTTGTTCTGCCCCAGAATCAACCAAAGCATGAATAGCATACTTTTCTTGATGAGTAATAATAGTAGTGTGTAATGCGAAACGTGAGTCGGGGCTTACTTCTGTATGACCCACCAGAATTCCCGTACTTACAGGTGGGTCTTGTCTTTTCCTCGCGAGGTACACTTGGAGATGAAGTGAATCTTACTTCCACAATAGAAGCACTCTTTGGCTTCAAATCTTCGTTGTCGCTCCTCTGGTGTAAGTTTGGTGCGTCCTAACTGCATGGGTTCGGACTCTGGTTCAGGTGTGTGAGATTGTGTAGATTGCGGGGCGGAAGTCGGATGGATGTTGGAGACGCAGGGCTGACGAGAAACGTAGTTCCGTTCACGTCTACGTTTGCGTAGCCAATTGTCAATTTGGATAGCAAGGCTTATTAGTTCATCCAGTGTGTTAGGTTCGTCCCTGGTTGCCAGCTGATCCTTCAAAACATCAGATAATGAGTTTGTAACAATACCTTTAAGTGCCAGGTCGTCCCAGCAGAACTCTTCCGCCACAAGCCGAAAGTCCACGGAGAGTTCTGTGACGAACTTGTTCCCCTGACGGAGACCTAGCATTCGCTTAGCTGCTGCCTCCTGTTGAAGAGGGTGATCAAACACATGTTGAAACTCATGGAGGAAGCAAGAAAAGGTTAGTGTTTCTAATGAGTGTAATTGTAGAAAAGCGTGAGCCCATCTCAGCGCTTTACCTTTAAGTGCGTTCACAACAAACATGAACTTAGCGAAATTGTCGGGGAAAAGAAACGGGGATCTAGTGATGGCCAGGCGGCACTGTAGTAAAAAGCCGCCACACTGAACCATATCTCCCTCAAACAGCTCAGCGGGTCTGTAATTTGGATCTCTTGTTACTGGGGTGGAAGACGGAACACTGGGTGTGGAACTGGGTGTGTGTGGTAAGAGAGTGTCAAGTTTATTACCTATAGTAGCCATTTGACTGTTTAACCTCTCAAGGGCTCGGTCCGAAGATTGTTGCTGATGGAGAAGCTGCTGCAGACAAATCTCATGGTTGTACAACTGTTTAGCTTGAGTATCTAGAGAGTTCAGGACTGAGTCTGACTCAGTTCTGCTGGTTGAACTAGTTGGCTGATGCATACTGGCAAGGTGAGGGGTTCAACTATAAGCGGAAACCAGAGACCAGACTCAGAGACAGAGTAAAAGGTAAGTGATTTATTTACAATTATGTACAAGAGTTTGGAGCTGGAGGAGAAGGGAAATGAAATGGTGAGTTATTGAATGGTGATGTTTATCTTAAGTAAATGATGGTTCTAATGTGTTCTCTTTTTTACAGGTTTCCAGGAGGCGAGCAGCACGGAAGGAGGAGGTACAGGATCCACAACAGGAGAGTAGTTTCTTCGGGCAGAGCGGCTGGTGGTTTTGGTGAGTGTTCTGAAGATTACTTGAGATACTTGGCTTGACTCACTTTGACCTTGGATTATTTCCTTGGGCAGCTTGGAGGGGGAAGGACTCTGCGTCTTGGACGTCAGGCTCAGGACAATGACCTTGGACAGGATACACAGGTTAGTAAAGGCTTATTCAAAAAGGGTTTTCAGAAGAAGAGGCTTTAGCACTACCAAATTGGTTTGATGCATCAGCATAGAGCTGACCGCTGATGTTCCTTAAAAACCCTCCTGGCTCGTCAGTAGGATCACCAGCGGGTGGGGAGAAGGAGCCAAGGTCCAATCAGAGCCAAACACCAATTAAAGCAGGAAACACCACCAATCCTCACACATCAACGTTTTTTAATGCGCATTTTGAAGTATCGCATTAGAAAAGGTGATTGGAAACGGCCTGATTCGAAAAAACTTACTCTAATGCGCAAAAACATCTATACACTTGCTTGAGGTGGTTTTTGGATTTTTCGAACAAGAGTTAATGCACAAAAGGAGAGATGGAAACACATTTGCTGAATAAGTTCTGACGTAGCGAACATTTACCTCACATGTTGATCAGCTGTTTCTGCTGTCTGTCTGGTACCTGTACCAGCTGCAGCCGCAGCTGGACCCTCCTCCTGCTCTCGGCGTCTTCTCAGTTATTCCCGTAACATGAAGAGAATTGCATTTCTTTTTCTACGTCTCCAGACAGAATGTAACATCGCCAAAACTAGTTGTTATGACAGAATACAAATTTCCTGATAGTAGCAACACGTTCCTGATAACTTCTCTCCATTGTCCTGGGATGTGTATTCCTGCGAGTTTACGACTATTACTTCCTGTTTACTAAAGACATGTGTCTGACGTAATTACATTTTGCGTAGCCTGGTCGATTCGCTTCAAGCCAGTTGATGGATACACGTCTGATTCACATTTCTTTTTTTCCTTTTTGAGAAATTAAAAAAATTTGCTCAAAATTCTAATTAAAATTGGATGGAAACACGACTATTGTCTCTGTCTTTTTATTTCCATGTGTTGCTTTACATTTCTCTGTGTCCTGTTTTTAACTTTACCTTATGCATTTCTGCCTCAATATGCAAATAAGGCGGGATGTCCTTTCTGGGTCAGTTCCTTTCCTATTGGTCAAATATTGGTGAACACCATTAACAAGATCAAAGACAAGGTACAACCGGACAGAGTCCAGCCTTCGCTGAGTACAAGTTTGACTCCTTGGTACACCTTGAACTCTGCCAGTGCCCTCCTGTCTCCAATTATTATCCTGAAATTGGCCTTAACTCCCCCCCATCCCCTTCTGTATAAACCTATATATATATATATATATACGTATATACATACACACACACACACACAACACTTCAGTATCAAGGTAAATCAAATTTCTACAGGTTAATACTGGAATGTAAAATAAGTGATTGCATATATATTCACCTACTTCATTTTTGCAGTCATGTCATTGTTAGATTTTTGTCAGATTTTCCAACCAAGTAAAGAATTCCAAAATATATGTTTCTTTTTCTCATGTTCCTGCTAGAACAGCTGAAGTATTTTCACAAATTGTTATATGTAGAACAAATTTTTGCCACATATAATACTTTGGGTTTAAATGTCTTGTTTTCTTTTAATCTTACCTAAATAATTTACTTTGTGTATCACATATTAACTGATAGATTTGTAAGCCTCAGCTTGTTTACAGCACAGATCACCTGTCAACCAGATGGACTTTTCCAGTGTTCTGGGAGGAGAGATCAGAGAGCACTTGGGCTTGTGGAAGGAACGGCTGGGACCTCTTTGCTCTCCTGCTCAGTCACAGCTCAAGGCTGTTGTAGGGATCCAAGAGAAGTGCCCTTCTTTGTTGAAAGAGCTTTTTGAGCCATCTGCATTTCCTGAAGACACATTCTGTCTGCAATAACACTCTGATAACTATTCACAATTGTTTAATACAACTGTATGTCTTCAGTTTTAGAAAGATAATCTTCTAAAGGATTGTTTCTAAACAAGCATTTTAACATCTTAAGTGAATAATTTGAAAAAAGTACAAAGCCATAGTAATTCACAAAAAATAAAAGCCCTTTAAACTGTAAAATAAAAAAAATGCAAAAGCTTTTAAATTTAGTTCTGATTATCTTTGGTGTTAAGTTGAATTAGCATTTATTCTTTGTTTTGCTACAAAACTTTACTGTGCAAAAGGGTATACAGTCTTTGTATACATGTTGAGTAATAGTTCTGATATTCAACAATTTTATTTTATTTATTTATTTTTTCCATCTCTTGGCAAAGGCGGACTCTGTTCCCCTCTCTCTTCAACCTTCTCTTATTTATCCTGCTTTGCTGCTTTCAGAGCCTGTCTTGCATATCTTCCAAATTGGAAATTATAGATCTGGTCAGCTGGTTTCTCAGCGCTATTGATCAAATTTTCTCCACGGCGACACTGGGCAAAGGAGAGCCCTCTTGTCCTGATGGGACATACTGTAGAGGAAATTTATTTATTTTTTGGTCTCTTGCTGATTTTGCAAGTTTGCCCACTTACAAAGACATATTTAGACAAAGACATCCATCATTTTGAGGGTAGGTTAATTTTAACAGTAAGAGATTATAAAGAGAATATAAAAAAACAAATCTGGAAAATCACATTGTATAAATTAAATAAATTTATTTGCATTTTGCTGAGAGAAATAAGGATTTGATCCCCTACCAACCATTAAGAGTTTTTGCTCCTACAGACCAGTTGGACCAGGGGTGGGCATCGAGGGCCGCAGCCCTGCATGTTTTACTTGTTTCTCTGCTGCAACACACCTGATTTCAATGAATGGGTGATTATCGGGATTCTGCAGAACTTGGAGGAGGTAATTAAATAAATGAATCAGCTGTGTTGGAGCAGGGAAAAAAGTAAAACATGCAGGGCTGTGGACCTCAAGGACCAGGATTGCCCACCTCTGAGTTAGACCCTTCTAATCAACTCATTACCTGCATTAAAGTTCAGTTGATTTAAAATTAAAGACACGTGTTTTATATTGTCACCTGTATAAAAGGCTCCTCTCCACAGACTCAATCAGTCAGACTCTAACCTCAACAACATGGGCAAGACCAAAGAGCTGTCTAAAGCCTGAAACATACTCGTTCCGACGCCGACCGTTCGACGCGTGGTCACGTGGTTGTTTGGCATTCACTTTTGCACACACCTTTCATAGCCCAGGAGACACACCACGCCAAGCCCCTTGGGGAACCCCTCTGGCAAGAGGCATACGTCACTGCATGGAGTTTCTTCCCGCTGGAGTCAATGCAGAAAAAAAAGTCAGAGACTCGTCATTCTCCTTACATTATTTATCCACAATCTGTCCAGGTTAAAGCTCCACAGTTTTTATCAGTCAGATTCCTTGCAAAACGTCTGTTTTATCTCCATTCATGAGTCTTCAACAGTTTAACTCTCTTTATAAATGTCTGCTTCCTGGTACAACAGTCGGCTCTGGAAGCGAGTTGTTTTTTTTTTTTCCGAGTTGTTGAAGTAAAATGTAGCGTCCAAGCACTTTTAGCACAAACACACATGCCCACAAACGTCAGACCAATCACACATAACCGTCGTATCGGGAGGGGGATAAAAAGTTCTGCCAGCAGGGTGTGCAAAAGAGGCGGCCGAGTTGACGCTGCGAACACCAGTGACGTAATTTTTGTCATGAAACTGCGACAATCTGTGCCAACTTCGGCAGTTCAGAAGGAGTGTGAATTTGGCTTAAGGATGTCAGGACAAGATCATAGTCCTGCACAAAACCATAAATATGACGCTGGGTAAGAAGGAGACAACTGTTGGTGCAACAGTAAGAAAATGGAAAAAATACAAAATGCGTGTCAACAGACATTGATCTGGGGCTCTATGCAATATCTCACTTTGTGGAGTATCCTTGATCATGAGGAAGGTGAGAGAACAGCCTAGAACTACACAAGGTGAACTTGTTAATGATCTCAAGGCAGCTGAGGCCACAGTCACCAAGAAAACCATTGGTAACACATTATGCCTTAATGGATTAAAATCCTGCAGGTCCCCCTACTCAAAGAAGGCAGACGTGCAGTAGAGATGGCCCAATACAGGTTTTTGAAGGCTGTTACCGATTATCTTGACATCAGTATAACCGATACGCGAAGCCGATACTCATCTTTTCTTCTTCCATTAACATGATAAAAATAACAAAGATAACAAATGTTACACGTCTCAATTTAAACTAACAAGAAACATTTATTAATCGAGCCTTGTCTGGTGTAGGCTGAGTGAAATGCTGCCACACAGGCATTCATTTTTCATCCATTTCTTAAAAATATAAAATATTTATTTTCTTTATTTTATCTTGTGCTACATATTCTGTTTTTATTAGTATATTAATAAATAAAAAAAGTAAATTAATATCTTTTTTACATAAAAGAAAATGACCACGTTTTAATATCCCAGCATTTTTTATGCAAAATCAGCAACAAGGCCTAAAGAAAACTGTCGGAGTAACACAGAAAAGAGAGGGACACACATACATCTTTGTAAGGTATTCACACACACACAGCGCTTACAGCAGCTCTGCCACAGTCTGTGACAGTTTTTTACACTGGGCAAAAAATGCATTTAAACCAGCTGACATTAACAACAAGCTTTAGATGGCAGTTTGAAATGTACACCGAAGAAAAGCTGCATCACGACTTTTATACTGCGGTCAGAGCAAATGTGATATGAGCGGTGTTTGCCTGGTTTACATGTCTATGGTGGACGGCAGCTCTTTACTTGCTCTTTATGAACATAACAGCAAGAAAAGAGCTTTTTTATTTTATTTTAGTGGGGAGAGAATTACAGGTGTTAGTAGTAAGTAGTTCCAGCTTCTTAAAAAAAATACAAACAACGTGGACACAATAATTTAAGTGCGGTGCGAAAGTGAAACTAAAACATGGCGCTCTCGTTCTCAAAGTGAAACTTAACAAACCGATGTTCTCTACCATCAGTCTGAGAGAGAGGGCAGAACCAGCTAAATTAGACACTTAAAATACATTAAAAATTAATAACTCACCCTTGTTGTTTGCACTGACATTACCAGCCGCTCTCTTCCAGGGAAGGCGCAGCAATACATGCGCTCGCGTGGCCAAAGGAATGGATCGGTAGAACGCAAGAACGTATCGACCGATAGAAGGAAAAAATGCAAATATCAGCCAAAAATATCGGCCGGCCGATGTATCAGTTGACCACTAATGTGCAGGCCCATCTGAAGTTTGCCAATAAACACCTGGATGATTTTAAGAGTGAATGTTAGAAGGTGCTGTGGTCACGAGACAAAAAATGAGCTCCTTGGCCTTAACTCAACTCCCCATGTTTGTAGGAAGAGAAATGCTGACTATGACCCAAAGAAAACCATCCCCACTGGCAAGCATGGAGGTGGAAACATTATGTTTTTGGGGTGTTTCTCTGCTAAGTGCACAGAACTACTACACCGCATAAATGAATGGCTGGGGCCATGTACCATGAAATCTTGAGTAACAATTTCCTTCCCTCCTCCAGGATGTGTCATGGCTTGGTCTTGGTCCAGCACGTCAATGACCCAAAACAACAAGGAGTGGCTCAAAAAGAAGCACATTAATGTCATGGAGTGGCCTAGCCAGTCTCCAAGGCCCTCATGTATAAACGGTGTGTACGCATTAAAAAGTTGCGTGCGCCAGGTTCTGCGCACACTTTGGGATGTATCAAAACCTGCGTTGTGTAAAATGGTGCGTAAATCTACGCATATTTTTCACCTGCCGTGAGAATGTGCAGCAGCCTTACAAAGCTTTTCAGTCAACAATTTTAACCCAAAAAGTCATGAATCTGACCTGAATCCACAGAAATGTGACTCTCCTCTGTTTTCTAGATGTCAGGAG
>JARVJO010031068.1:0-10394 GCA_031762555.1 Cynodonichthys magdalenae | reverse complement strand
AGGTGCACACATACGTGGCGGCCAACCAATCCAATCATTTTAAACTTCAACAGAGGCCACGCCTCCAGCAAGCAATCACTTCCGAGAGTCCAGACCCTCTGTCCGAAGCAAAGTGAAGGACAAGGGGCTGGTTTTTACCAGGCTACTTTAATACATGAGGGCCCTGAACATTACTGTATGAGATCATCACACTAAGTTGAACATTCTGTGGTAAAATCTCTTAAACTGCAACTGTGTGAAGATATCAAAATGCCAGTTCAGTCATGTAAAGTCTAACGTCCTGTGACCCATTTAAACTGTGAACGATGTTTCTGCTGTAAAATATGCCGGTGCTTTAAAGCTCCAAACAAAGCTGGGTTTCCTCATTTGTTTCACCAAAATCTAATTGTGTGCTTTGCAAGGTTTTTTTTTCATCTTTTCACATTTTGTCTAAACCATAAAATGGAGTGCTTCCAAAAGTCAAAGCACATTATCCCCAGTTGAGCCCTATGTTTTGATTCATATTTTATGTTTTCTTTTATCTTCAAAAGTTGCAGTAAAAGCAGGGAATAGAAAATCATAGCAAAACAATGAGTAAAAAGCAAAAAGATTTGTTGGGTGACATGTTTTGGCACTGTTAAATTAAAGAGTGCAGGAGAACAGACAACATGTCCTGCAGTCTCCTAGTTTCACACTCTCCTCCAAACCTGGAATCCTTGCTGATTTATCTGAAAGTGTTTGAGTGGGCGTGTATACCTTGCATTCATCAGCGGAGAGGTTGTGGTACAGAGGACACCCTGATATGGAGAAATGTCTCTCATGTCTCCCTGTTAGATGACCTGAGGGGAAGAGGACAGAAAGGGAAGACAAAAAGGTGACGCATGAAAAAACAGCTGGTCAAAAAAACATAACGTGATTTGGTAAAAAAAAAAAAAGTGTGAGGGTGGTGTGTGTGCCCTCACCCAGTGAGTTACATCCTGGTGTTGGACACTTCATGTTGAAGTTGTAACTTTCATGAAAGCGCCGTCGTTTGGGTCGGTGGGAGAGGTCGTGGGCGGCGGCCTCTTTGAGTGACAGCTCTTTGGCTAACCTCTCGTCCTCCTCTTGTGAAACTACAATGTCGTTGCTTGAAGATACTTGGTCGTTGCTCGGGCTGGAAGCCTCTATGTCTGACTCTGAAGACAGCGCGTTGCCTGTTGGAGTGCGAGGTGGGGTCTCATCTCCGTCTGCATCTCGCTTTATGTCTGCCGAGTCAATTTTGAGACAAAGAGTCAAAGTCACCGTTTTCCATACATATTCACCTGCCTCTTGTGAGATACCACCATCTTTCAGGTTCTGTGCTCCCCTCAGGGTTATTTAAAAACAAATCTCTGCAGACCACACATATAACTTCCACAGATAAAATTAACCCCCCTCAGCAGCTGCAGCCGGCAGATAAATCCAATAATAAAAAATCATGTTACTGCAGCAGAGGACCAGGGAGATGTGAGAACCTGGCAGGTGAATAAACAGACATATTTCAACCATTTCCTTTGCTGTTTCTGTCAGTCACACTGAGCTATACAGCATCTCAGCCCGGGACATAGGGTGCGGTGTGTGCAGCAACACCAGCCGGCACAGAAATATGATGCAACATCCCCTAATTATAGATTTGCCACTCTACCAATCCAGAAGCCTGGCTGTCAACTCAGTAAGTCAAAGAAGTGATATTGAGCATTGTTATGTTAAGAGCTAAAAATGACCAAACATCCGACATGGATTTACAGCCATTCTTTTACAAAAACACTAAAAATGTTCACAAATAAAGCCACAGTCAAGAATTAGGAACACTATAGTTTTAGTTACAAGATGGAATTGGTTCTAACAAGGTCCCAGAATGAGGTGATCCCAACAGTCTGATATCAATCCAATTCATTATTTATTTACCAAAACATTAAACCAGTCCTAGAAGCAGAGGGTAGATAGCTCAATAATACTTTAATTTGGAAAAATTGTTTAATTCAGACCTGCTGATGACCTAAAGGTCTTTAAGAGTGTGGTTATGATCAAGAAGGCCATCTTAACACAACTAATGACACTTTTCCATTTTTCATAAAAAGTATGTCTCAACATGTAAAAGTTTATATACAGTAGTTCTCAGGTACCACAAGGATGTGTGAGCCCACCTATCATGTTCACATTGTATTTATCAATAAATGTGGAACTTGGTAGCAAAATCACTACGTCATCCATTTTTTCTGAACAAAATTAATAAAATTTTAGTGTCTAGTTTGCAACAAAGTTTGTATCATATTGTATGTTATGCTACACTTTTTTTTGATTCTCCAGATTTTAGTTTCTTTTGCTGAGTGTAACGGGTGTGTTCTGGTAGTGTGTGTACTTTTTCACTGAACTCTCTGTACCAGTTGATTTTAAACATATCATAGATTATATGTTACGTTGTTAAGTAACAGCAGCGTGTAATTTCTGAATGAGTAGCCCTCTGTGTGTACTGTGACAACACCACAGCATTAATGCCTGAGACAAATCTCCTCACTAAGAACAATAAAGTATATTTTGTTCATAATCTAAAAAATTTCCATTTACTGTTTTATAAACCTTTGAACTGCCATCTATTTTGGATTACGAATATATTTATACAAAACATTATGGTTATTTTAATGTATCTTATTTACTACCACCGTTATGTTACAGAGGAATTTGGAACAAATGTGAAAATGATAGTGGTAAAGTTTTAAATAACGGGGTTCACATAAATTACTGTTTCTGCAAACTGAGGGCACTCAGAGCCATTTACCTCAGATAATAAAGTAATTGTTTGTAACTTTTATGTAAAACCACACTTAAAAAAAGGCTGTAAAATACTGTACCTTTTAAAAGAGCCGTGCAAAAATGATTATCTGTTGTTAAATTAGCCTCAACACAATGTAATGTCGTGTTTTGTTGTTTTTTTCCCTTAGATCGTCTTTCCCTAATTTTAGAACCTTGTAAGAAAAAGGTGAAGAACAGCAGATTTGAAAGATGTACTTTCTATTCAAATCCAGTCTGTATGAATGTTCCATCACCTCCTATAGTTTGTAAAGTTGGATAACAATTCCAGCTTTCAGGGAAGAACTTCACTTCCACTGATATAACCCAAGTCTAAGTTCTCAGCCAACATGTAATAGTCTGCTTTTTAATCAGGGGCACGTTGTGTTCCTGTGCTCCAACCTCAGCTTCGCCTCAATGAAAGACAGAAACACAAAGATCCTGCTTTGCTTCACAACTTCACCATTGTGTTGTTTTCTTTTCTACTTTTTTTCAGCTTTAACATGAAACTCTCTCTTAGGCTGTTGCCTCTCCCTTTTCTCTAAGTTTGTTTTTCATGTACCCATTTTATCCCAAATCTTCAGGAAGAGCATGAAAACACAGAGAACTTTTTACCTGTGGTACAAAATTAGAAAATAGTTTTGATCAATTATAAATAGAGTTTAAAAACATTAGCAGCCTCACCATTGGCTTCAGTATCAGAGCCCGATGACCTGCTCTGCCGCAGTGGGTATTTTTTTGCTGTGGTGTTTGCCGCCCCCTGTTGGCTGCGAGTGACCCTGCGCCCGGAGGAGAAGACGGATGCGGCTACCGCTGCTGTAGACTCTGCCGCTGAATCCAGGCCTTCATCGGGACCCCCGGTAGCAGGAGAGCTGCAGTTTTCTACAAGAAAGAAGAAAATGTTGGTTCTTAGAGACTCTCATCCACAGTTGCAGTTTCAGTGGGTTAGAAATGTTCATCTTCTTGGTGCTCTCTCTATTATGGTCTATTAATTTGATTTAAGTAATTAAAAATAATATACAAAACATATTTTAGAATAAAGTAGTTTTAACTGGGAGGTTTTTTTTGTAGAACCACTTTCTGCAACATTAGTTACAAAATCAAGGCCCTTCAGGTATGCCTCATGACTTTGATCCATCTAACCACTGGAATTTTTGTCTATATCTGACTACCAAACTGCTCCAAGTCCTTAAAGGGATCCCTGTAAATGTTTATGAAATAATGTATAATGTTACAAGGAATCAGGGATATATTCAAGTTTGAATGGATGCTGCTTGTGTCCAACAATATCAAGTCAGGGTTGAGGTCTGGGCTTTGACTGGACCATTCCAGGACATTTACTGTTCCTCTTTAACCCACTGGAGTGTTGCTTCAGCGGTGTGTTTAGTTATTGTCCTGCCTTTGTCTCTGTCTCAAATCTCTGGAATTTCCCAAGAAGTTTATTTCATTAATTTATCTGTATTTTTGTTCCAAATATGTTTCCTTTAATTTGACCAAATTCCTAGTCCACGCTGATAAAAACATCCTTGACAGCTTGATGCTACCATCACTATGCTTGTACTCTGGGAATAATGTTTTCAACATGATGAGAAATGTTAAGTTTGGCTAAAAATATCAGTTTGGTCTCATTTGACCACAACACATTCTTCCACATTTGGGGAGTCTCCACTACACCTTTTGGCAAATTCCAAACTATCTGCCTTTTTTCATTTTTTGTTTTCTTTAATCAGTTTTTCCTGCCAAGTTTCCAAGAAGACCATCTCTATACAGCTTATAGTGGTACAGAGCTGGGAGGATGGGGGCTTCTATCTACGAGCAGATCCTCCCATTTCTGCAGAGCTGTCCACCTCCATTAAGATTAGCTATGGCCTTATTGTTGCTTCCCTAATAATGCCCTTCTTGCCCAGTTTGTGAGTTTTGGTGAAGACCCTGTTTTGGAAGGTTTGCTGTAATGGCATAATCTTGTGATTTTGAAATAATAATTTTAATGGTGCTTTGTGAGATATTCAGGGTTTAGGATAAATTCATTACTCAACCCTGATATGTACTTCTCCACTACTATGTCTCAGATCTTTGTGGAGAGATCCTGGACCATGATGCATCTTGCTTGGTGGTAGCTCTTAACTAAACTGGTGTTGAACGGGTAAATAGAATATTATGGTAAATAAAATGTTTTGCAACATCCAAGTTGGGCTTCCTGTTTGAATTATTTTTTTTAAAGATATTAATATTAGTTTTTAAAAATGCACTATGCCCACACTGTTGCAGATAAGAAGTGAGAAAGGAAGGTGATAACAGTGGGGTTTTTTGGTACCTTGTGAGCTCTGGCTGAGTCGCAGGGATGATCGAGTCAAGCGCATGCTGCCTAGCCTGCGCAGGTTCTCAGCAGCTTCGGTGTGTTCAAGGTCTGCGGAAAAATCTGAGTCCTCTGTTCCATCTGAACTGCTGCCTGTAGTCCTCTGAGAAAGCGACAACATTCAACAACAAACAATGTGGTTATTTTATGTGTTTAATTTCATTTGGGTTTCTTTTGTAATTAACGAATAATCATAATATTTGTATCTATTTTATCTTTTTTACAAGTGAGTTCAACAGAGATCCTATGCTGGAAGAAGAGCATTTTCCCCCTCAATTCTCTTTGGCTTTGTGCCTTACTATTACTGTTTTAGATCTGCCAAAAAGACCTCATTATGTCCAGGGTACAGTCCTTACTTTATGACTTCTCCCCTCTGGCTCTGGTTCAGATTTTTTAGCTTAATTTACATTTTAAATTAATTTGCAAATACCATTAATTAAGAAGCAAACAAAATGTTTTGCAAGATAATAATGAATACAAAGAATAAACTTTAACAGAATAAACATGAGTCCAAAAGTGGATATTGTAGATTGTCAATACTGCAAGTAGCAAACAAGTGTGTAAAATACATTAAGTAAATTACTTTTGTCTAAAAAAAACTTCTCCAATACAACCGAGGGTGGAAAAAATGTCTGAGCAAAAGTAAAAGTGGAGATCTAAACAATTACTCGACAACACAGAAACATCTGAACAACTTCACAAGAGGCTGCGTATTTAATTTGCATACAACCAATTAAATTAAAGAGAAGGCGGGATTCAAATCAGACGAACCAATGAAGGTAGCGCTTGTTATGAATTTGACCAATCACATGGGATGTTTTGGTGCAGACTCTCGTTGCATGCACTCAAAAAAAGCAGCCAGTCTCATCGGTTAGCTAAAGCGGCCGTTACGTATGTTAAACTGTAGTCAGCTTTATATTTCCATTTTCCCTTTCAGGTGGTGGCTGCTCGGCCTAAACTAACACAAACCAGTACATCAAATAGAAGAGGTAGCATGTCGAAGACAACATGATTATTCTCAATTAACATTAGCCAGTGCTTTAGCTTTTAGCACCAAATCGACAGCACCAGTGAGTGCGTTATTTATTTATTGAGAATATCTTCAGTTTTGAAACAACACTTCATAAACATATTGAAGTCTTCAGGCCCCTTTTGTTGTATTCCTTGTAGTTTGATTTTAATCTGTAAATTTGCTAATAATAGCGATGACGACGTCGTTGTGTCTTTCTTGTAGCCCTGAACAAACGTTTCCCTTACCTTTCTCCGAGGCATTTTAAAGATTATTATCCTGTACTTTAGGAAACGATTTGTTTAAGGTTACATATGTATTGTAACCTAAATAAATCACCCGATAGTAACACTGACCAAACACAACTAAAATAGGCGGACCAATTTCTCTGTACTTCCTCCAAATTTGTTGCTGGTACGTTACCAAAATACTTCCGTGCGGAAACATAGGCTGTAGTTTCAGATAGTTTCTGCGTTCACGCGAATCAGGCAATTAAATTTTAAATAATTTGAACGTTATAATTTTATAATGTAAGAAAATAATATAATGCACATTTATAGTCAGTTTATTCAAATTATCTTAAATTTCTGTTTTGTTACCCAGCAATCTAAATATTACATTTTTGCGTCTAAGAACTGCTCGAAAATGCACCCAAAGCTTGTACTGTGCCGAAAAAAGCCCAACTTTCATTCACCTTGTCAATAGTAATATGTAATTCAGAACACCTAAGAAGTGACAAGCATTAAGTTTTGAATGGAAAGGGAACTTGGTGACAAAGGATCATAGACCAATTTATCTACTACAATTCTTACAATTGATATAGACCGGCTAAACTAACTATAAATAAAAGGGGAATAATTTAAAATAAATTTTACAGAAGATATGGACTCTGGTGTGACAAGAATAAGAAAATCATTTTTAAGCTCCTAAAATAGGCATTTTATTTTAGAATTTCAGTGTAGATATAAATATGATACAATTTAGAAAAAAAATGCTGACTGTCGTTAAAACACACACAACAAGAAAAAAAGGCGTAGAGTTAAATATGTATTATATATACTTAGAAAAGTGACACGGTGTACTTTTTCCGGCACAACACCGGAAGTAAGTAGAGAGCAGTAGATGCTGCAGAAGCTAGCACGTTGTATTTGAGTGACAGCACTGTTTTGAACTTCAACTGAACTCAAACTTCACTTTACAAAAGTTAGAATAAAAACCTTCACTCTGAAGTTAAGCGTGAAACTTGCGGACGGAGCGAGATTTGTTTCCTGACTGAGTTGTAATTATTATGGCCGGTAGTACCACGAAGACTGTGTACGAAATCTTCCAAAGCATGGAGTACGGACCTGCATCAGCTTCTAGTACCGCCTCCGCACAGGTGAAGTTCTGTTTTTTTTAAATAATGATTAAAAGCATCATGTGTAGTTTAAAAAAAATCTAAATTGTGCATGTGTTCTCGGCAGTTTCAGTTCTCTCTTACTAATGAATTAAAGTTTAACAAGAACTCACAAGACAAACGTGATTTCACTTGGCTGTGCTGAATTTGGTTCAAGGAGTCGCTCATCAAACCTCATTCTAATTTTTACACATTTTTCTTGTTTGAATGCTTTAGTTGTAGAATTCAGACCATTGCAAAACAGATAATCTTATAATGTAAATTAATTGACGTAGACTAGTAGTTTTCATTTAGACTTTATTAAAAAAGTAGTTTGAGCTTTGTGATTTTAACTACTGCTGAAGCACAAAAACATTCCTAATTAGCCAAAACAGGTGTAATGTTACGAACTGCCTTAACAACCTTTTAAAATCTTTTTATGACATAGTTTTCTTACTTACAATCATCACTGCATATAAACTGATTTCTGGATATCTTCAAGATTATCTAAGTGGTGTATTACAACCCATAACTTTAAGATCTATTGTATGTGGCAACTAATTTGTATAATTTTAAGTTGAACAAATTATCTGAAACTCTTATTAAATAAAGCCTGAGGTGTGTCATATTTCTTTCCTTCATAATTACTGTTGGCACTGATAAAGGTGCATGGTTTTACAAAGAGGCACCTCAATAGAACTTAATCTGCGTTATGATTAGTTTAATTATCTATAAAGATTTTGGCAATTTAATTAGGGCAATTTTCAAGTCTTATAGAAAAGATGAACAAAACTACTAACTAATTACTGTTCATTTTTCAGCTTTTAATATTAAACTGAACTGCTTTATTAATTGGTCTAAGTTAGAGATGCCTAAATCATTTAGTTTTGCAAGAGGCTGAGCTCTGTACTTTGGTCTGGTGTCTCTGTAAATAATTGATGCACTAGCCAGACAAACAGAGGTGGCATCTTCTTCACCAATAGATTCCGAGCCTGAGATTAAACCCAGAACATTTCTGAAGAGATCTTGAAGGGTGTCAGTGCAATACTTTCCAACATCCATCAGCTATCTTCTGCAAAATCCAGTAGTAATAATTTAGGATTATGAAATGTTCATTTTAAGAGTTTTACGTAACGGCTCTCTGGCTTTGTGTTTCAGATGCTCATGCTTTACAGTGCTGCTGCTGCTGCTATGGAAAAAATGCTCCGCATTAAAGGGCACCTATTATGCAAAATTGACCTTTTTAAATGCTTTTATGCTTCAATTTGGGTCTGTACTTCTTCCAGAAACCATCCAAGCGCCAAACAATACTCCCAGTTGTTTTTTGGCAGTATATAAATGTTTTTTTTTTAGTGTCAGCAAACAAGCGGTTTCCAGAACCTTGTGTTTGTGATGTCACAATCACGGTGACCTGGCAACACCAAGAGGAGCCCAGCCCCTCACCTGGTAACCCAAGCGGAGACTCTGCCCACTTCTTCACAGGACAAACAGGCTGTGTCTAAAACGGGAGGCCGGGTCCTCTTGGTCTACCCGGTCGAGGTGAGCCGGGTCCTTGGTAGACCGCGAAGACCGGAAGAAAGTCGCTGTGAATTTGGATGGTCTAGCCTTTAGCTTTATTCCCGCCCTTACCTGGCGTATGTCTGGTCGCCTAGCAACCGTGACGATGCTAAACCGATGCAAAATTAGATCGAAAGGAGAAAAATATCAATTTATTAGCGTTATTAAAATCACAAAACAATAAAATTAACTTAAAGGCAATATTTGAAGAACTAATGGACCTGCTGTAGGTGCATGTTTATTTCACTATACCAGAACGTTTGTATAGACATGTTTTTAAATAATATTTAAAAACATGTCTATACAAAAGTATTAACAACACAACCGCTTGAAAATTTCAATTTTTATACCATCAGATTTTTATTTAAAACTTATTATTTTCTCTCGCTTCATCCGCCATTACTAGCAAAAAAAAATCTCTGGTCAGCCCGCAATGCATTATGGGATATGGTGGGCCTGGAAGGATCCATCGGACCAGTCCTTCAATTCGGGGCAAAGAAAGGACGTATTTGTCGGCCGCATCAGAGGAGTCTTCAGATTTGGACAGCGCTGTGACGTAAGCAGCCGACTAATTCAGCCTTCGGAGGACCCGGCCTCTCGTTTTGGACACAACATTCAGTTCTTTGGATGTTGGGAGGGGGGTTGTCTAGCAACTTATGCAAAACTGCACGTTCTGAAAAGAGCTCAGAAAGGGCAGAACTGAAAAGGGTCAAATCTCTCTGAGATTCATTTTGTGAATTCAATCAAATGAACATGTTTTGTATATCCCACAGATGTATCCTAACTTGTTCTAGGACCCCCTTAATAGGTCACCTTTAAGGCTGCACAATATACTGAAAATTTATTGTCATCACAATATCATTATCTCAAAGAGCTACTTGTACTGCAGTAAATTGTAGTCCAATATTTCAAGTACCGTGTATTCCTGTTTTTTATGCTAATAACACATCGGAAAAAATGTGAGTCTAATGATCAGTCCCAAAAATTACCAGTGTTTTTCTCATCACTCATTAGTGGACTTGATGTTATGAATTCTCTACTCGTTACCTTTCTACAATTGGACCGAATCTGATGTAGCCTGGTAAAAACCAGCCCCTTGTTCTTCGCTTTGCTTCGTACAGAGGGTCTGGACTCTTGGCTATTGAGAAACAATTGCTTGTTGGAGGCGTGTGGACTGTTGAAGTTTTAAATGATTGGATCTGATTTTACCCAGTCACTAATATTTGGCTGTGACATACAGTTGTGGTCAAAAGTTTACATACACTTGTAAAAAACAATGTCATGGCTGTCTTGAGTTTCCAATAAGTTCT
>JARVJO010031067.1:0-10396 GCA_031762555.1 Cynodonichthys magdalenae | reverse complement strand
TTTCAGTTATCAAGCTCCTCTCTTGTGGAACCAACTTCCAGTTTCTGTCTGTGAGGCTGACACTCTGTCTACTTTTAGGACTAGACTGAAGACTTTCCTTTTTGATCAATCCTTTAGTTAGGTTTCCTGAGTTATTCCTTAGTTATGCTGCTATAGGTTTAGACTGCTGAAAGACAAACTGAGCACATTTCCTCAATCTGCTGCTGTCTTTAGTCACTTTCCTCTACATGTTTGTTGTAGTTACTTCTATCAATAACATGTTTTCTTTGTCTCTCTTCCAAAAGAAAATACACCTGGACCAGTCCTGTGTTTGTCTGTGTCTCTTTCCTGTCCCCCAAACCCAGCCGGTTGAAGCAAATGGCCACCTGTCCTGAGCCTGGTTCTGCTGGAGGTTTCTTCCTGTTAAAAGGGAGTTTTTCCTCTCAACTGTCGCCACTGTGCTGCTCAGGATGGGAGACTGTAACGAAGTGAAGATTTAACACAATCTGCTGGCTTCTTTAGATTTATTGTTTTTTGTGTACAATGCCCTGAGTCACAACATTTGTTGTGACTTGGTGCTATATAAATTGAATTGAACTGAATTACATCTACAACTGACTAACTTTTAGAGTCAACCTGATTCAAGATGGTCGCTTCACGTAATCAACTTAAGCCAACACAAAACAGACTAAAACTCAATCAGTTTTACAGATATTGAGAAAATTAGTTTTACAGATATTGAGATAATTAGTTTTACAGATATTGAGATAATTTGCTGTGACTGTGAACTGATATCCATCCTTAACGCACATTTTAACCCCTAAAAGATGGCATGAGATCTTTAGTTAAAAGTTTGGCATTAAATATAAGAGTTAAACTTATCTGTCTGTCAGCAAAATATCTCATGAATCAGTGCAAATAAAATTATCAAAGTAACACATGCATGCACATCTACATCTTACAAGCATTTGGCTTTTGTTTCGTATCAAACTGACCCTAAAACTGAGGCATCTACAGAATCATGACTTACTGTATATACATAATGGTAAATCCCAATTATAAATACATTAAGCTTATTATGATGTTAACAGTTCTTTTGACACCTCAGTATTTCTAACCCCATTACAAGGAAATCTGACTTCTCAACATACCTGTAATGTAGCTAAATTATCTATTTCTGATTATTTTTAATGAAAAATGAACAAACTATGAAAAGTAGAATTGGCAATTTGTTGTAGTTTTACCAGATAAAACGCTTCAAGCAAATGAATCTGTTGGCTGTTAAGTTTTAGCTGTAATCAATCAAACGAGACACTGAGGTTCTGTTTAAATTGGTTTTAGTTTGGGATGAAAGGAAGGTGTGAATGTTTCAGTAAAACCAGTCAACAAAGAGGACTATGCATCAAGCCAATGAGGATGTGAATGAAGCATTTGTTTTCCATCTTGAGCGACAGGTTAAAGTTCAATGAAGGAGAGAAAAATTTAAGAGGACAAGAGAAAGATCCTTATTAAATAATGATTTCAATTCGTTCATTTATTTCATTCATAAAAACTAAATCTATGTACATTAATAAAAAACACAAAATGGGTGCATAGCGAAGATAAAAATCTCATATTTGCCTCCTAAAAGTTTGTATAGCTAGAATCTGCATCATAACAAAATTCATAAAGTTCAGATTAACCTTCTTCTCAGGACAGAAGTCATACAAAATGTGTGCATTTGTTTCAGGCTACCTCGTATCCCAGTCGAGCGGCACGCTGCAGCAACGTCTCTCCAGCATTTTTATTTACGATGAGCCGACGCACCTCTGGAGGAATGGGTCGAGCGGAGTGAGCAGTCTGAGGAGAGGAGGGGAGCTGGTCGGGTGAGCCGAATGGTTCAGATGGAGACAGCTGAGTGTTTGGTAGAAAAAGACAATCAATTAAACCTTAGAAAGCCTCAGAAAATTTTTAGAACTTCCTCACAACAAGAAAATCTAAAGGGTTTTATTTTAGGTTATTCTGTGTTCCCAGTGTACAGTGAGTTTGTACAGAATGCAGCGTCTCGGACTTGGAACTTTCTGGATTGTTGGACTTATTTTGGACTTGTAGTGTTTGTAGTGGTTTTACCTCAGTTTCAGACTGGTTTACCACAGGGTTCTAGTATTGTTTAATGGTTGACTTTTGGTTAAATTAGTTGCAAAGTAATTTAAACGATGGTGGTTTTTTTTTTTTTTTTTGTCTTTTTATCTTTAAAGTATATTGAAACAAGCATTTTTTGGTGCTAGACCACTTCTGGTTTAAATGTTTGAACTAGTTTCTCAACTGGGTTTTGGGCAATTTAGACAAAGTTTCACACTAGATATGAAATGAACTGTGATATTGGCCTGATTTTACATTGATTGATTATTGATTATTGTGTTTCTTGTGTTTAAACTCATCTTTTACTTAAATCACAGAAATGTGGCTTTGGACTGGTTTTGATTAGGAACTGAGAGCTTTGAACTGGTTTTATTGAGACTTGGTTTTTGACTTGCTTTGAACTTGGCTTGGGGAAATACCCAGTTAGAATTACAAAGACACCCAGTAAGTACAATATAGATGCCTGGTATGTACCCTCTAAATACCAGATTAAAGTAAATCAGTAGGTAGGTACAATTTTTTTTCTTTCCATTATGTCGCAAGGCACTTCCTCACAAAATCAGAAGCACTTCAATACCAGCTCTCCATTTCAAAGGGTCTGAACTCTTACAAGCACTGATAAGTCTTACCTAAACAGTAAAGAGAAAATTGTTTGAATCAGTTGTGAGGAGAATTCTTCCAGACTCTAACCACATTTTTCCTACATGTCCTGTCAACTAGAAAGTAAGCGTCACTCCCCCCTTGTTCCTCCCCCAGCTTGGGGCCAAGGGGGGGCCCTCTGCCTTCTCTGCAGGGAATATCCTCCAAAATATTCTTCTTCCTCTTTCTCGTCCACCCTTTTATACACTCAGTCGGGTGGAACAATGACTTTTTTTTTAGTATCAAACTGGTTTAAGAAGCTCTTACTGGTTCAGAATGTACCAGTCGCCTGATTGAGTGAATCAGGTTTCCATAACAATGCTTGACCTCCTTCAGTGGTTGCTACCATCACTGACAGGTTCAAATGGTCACTTAATGTCTGGAAGAGTTGTAGAAGTTCCTGTTCATTCACACTCAGAGCTGACACTTTAAGTTCAAACAAATCAATTTACATCACTCTTGCAGCCTCTAAAAGTCCTTTCCCTATAGTCACATTAACATAAGATTATTGTATTTTAAATCAGAGTAACATTCAGCAGTGTATTGTTACAAAATAAAGCAGAACGTGAAAAATATTCACTTTATGTGTTAAAATAATTTTCTCACTCATTTATCAATGATTAAACTATGTAAAAATAAAAGCAAAGACTGTCCGTCCGTTTCCTTCTGCTTCCAGGGACAGGTTGCAGGGGGAGCAACCTAAGCAGAAATCCACTTTCCTTATTTGACAACAAGCCAGCTCCACCTCTGCCAATCGATAGAAATCCAGCTATCATTAATCCAAATATCCAAACATCTTCCACGTCCTCAATCAACAATGGAGCCAGGTACATGATCCTCCATTCGCTCCACAAGTCCTGCATGCGCCCCACTGCATACCTTCTTATCGGACAAGAAGTCTTTCCCTTGCCCAGCTGCAGTGTAGAAAACATTTGATCAATGGCGTTGAGAGACAAGCTGACCAGATCCATAACTTCTGGTATTGGATGATTTTGTGAAAAAGGCTCCAAAAAACAAAACGCAGGGTAGATAAGGTAAGGCTAAAGAGAGATGGGGAAAAGCAGCTGCCTTTACTGAGAGCAAAAGCAAAAAAAATAAATAAAAATATGAGCCTGATTCAAAAGGGTCAATAAAATGACCTGGTGCCCCAACTTGGTAACTGTAGCGTAGGACAGAAATAATCACCCTATCTGTTTCTCTCCTAACAACTCACTACAGTCGTAGATTGGTGAATGACTTTGTAGTTCTGTCATCTGATCTGCGGCCATATATTTTGGACACTCAGGTTAAGACAGTGGTTCTCAATTCCGGTCTTCGTGACCCACTACCCTGCATGTTTTAGTTGTTTCCCTGCTTCAGCACACCTGATTTAAATGAATGAGTGATTGGCAGGGTTCTGCAGAACTTAAAGACATGTTGAAGAGCAGGGAAACAACTAAAACATGCAGGGTAGTAGGTCACGAGGACCGGAATTGAGAACCACTGGGTTAAGACGAGCTGAGCGGTCAACTGATCACCACCTGGTAGTAAGCTGGATCACATGGCAGGTGAAGATGCTGGAAAGACCCAGTAGACCCAAACGTGTAGGAAGGTTTGCTGGGAATGCCTGGCAAAGAACCTGTCAGAAAGATGTTCAATTCACACGTCTTGGGGAACTTTAACCACACCCCAACCAAGGCGAGGGACATTGAGTCTGACTGGGCCATGTTCCGTGCCTCACTTGACAAGGCAGCTTTCTTGGGCTGCAAGGTTGTAGGTGCTTCTTGTGGTGCAATCCTTGAACTTGGTAGTGGACAACCTAGGAAAAGGAGGGTGTCAGACCAAAGAAGGGGTTGCTTAGTCATTCTGAGTGATGCACAAGGTGCCCTTTTTTTTACTTGAGCATCTGCCACCCAAAACGTTTGTGCAGGCCATTCATTCCCTATACAAGCAGTGCAAAAGTTTGGTTTGCATTGCCGGTAAGAAGTCCAACCACCTCAGAGTGGAAGTTGGACCATAAAGGGAGTCTGGTTCGGTGGCCTCAGAATCCCATCACTGCTATTTGCAGATGATGTGGTCCTGTTGGAGTCGTCATGCCATGATTTTCAGCTCTCACTGGAGCAGTTTGCAGCAGAGTGTGAAGCAACTGGGATGAGGCTCAGCACCTCCAAATCTGAGGCCATGGTCCTCCATCAGAAAAGGGTGGATTGCTCTCTCCGGGTTGGGGAGTTTAAGTTTCTTTTGTTCAAGAATGAGGGAAAACTGTAATGTTAAATGGTAAATGGCCTGAACTTCGATAGCGCTTTATAAAGTCCCTCTGGACCCCCAAAGCCCTTTACACTACAGTCATTCACCCATTCACACACACATTCACACACTGATAATGGCAAACTACACTGTAGCCACAGCTGCCCTGGGGCGCACTGACAGAGGCGGGGCTGCCATGCACCAGCGCCACCGGACCCTCTGACCACCATCAGTAGGCAAGGTGGGTGAAGTGTCTTGCCTAAGGACACAACGACTGAGACAGCTGGAACGGGGTATCAAACCGGTGACCTTCCGGTTCCAGTATGACTCCCCTAACCACTCCGCCACAGCCGCCCATGTGTAATGTGAAATTGATAGACAGATTGGTGAGGCAGTGTTGCAGACTCTGTTCTGGTCAGTTGTGGTTCCTACTCTCACCTTTCGTCACAAACTTTGGGTAGTGACAAAAAAAAAAAATCAAATATACAGGCAGTCGAAATGAGTCTTCTCTGCATGGTAGCTGGACTCTCCCTGAGAGATCGGGAGATAAGTTCAGTTATCCAGGAGATACTCAGAGTAGAGCCACTGCTCCTCCCCATCAAATGGAGCCAGTTGAGGTGGTTTGGGCATGTGATAAGAATGCATTCAGGATGCCTCCCTAGTAATGTGCTTCAGGCAGGTCTGATTAGGAGGAGACCCTGAGGAAGACCCAGGACACCCTGGAGAGATTAGGGTCATATTCACACTTGATAGTTCGATAGACTCATTTTGAATGGTGACCAAAATTGCACAATCTGTTTACATTTTCAGCTGGTGCAGTTCCCATTCATACTGCACTGTGTCAAATGATTTAAGCCCTGTTAACAACCTGTTCCCTCCTCGCCTGTGGTGGCGTTGCACCCAAGACCCACTGAAGGAATCGACACAAAAACCTCTCAAGAAGACGCTGAACACAACTTCCTTCTTCACAAAATGTAAACCAACATGGAGTGATGTCAGATTTTAGTGGCTATAGGATTTATTTTTTGTTTTTGGAAAATGTGCTAAATAAACACTCTTCAACAATGGACTCAGCATGAGAGGAAGCTGAGGCAGAACCAAGGAGAATGTTGTTTTTCCACACAAGGCGGCTGAGATGGCTCCGTGTGAGGTGGCATTCACCAAGTAGGAGCTCATCCAACTTCATAGCAGTAATGTCCACTTGATACAGACGTCCAGCAAGGTATTTACATGATATTAGTAACTTTATTATTATTATTACTCTGAATGCCCTGCATTATAGTTCTCTTCCTGCTTTTGGAGCAGTCTGGTTCACTTGGCGTTCACGCATGCATTCGAACAGGACCAGAATTCACATTAAGTTAACCGAGACCTATGTAGGGAACCTCCTGACCTCACAGTAAAGCTGACCCTGGTGGTTGACCTTCTTCAATTAATTAATTAATTATTCTCTACACAGAAGTGAAAAAGCCGTCAAGGTTATTCTCAGATGCATTTGTGCCTTCTTTTGCACAAACCAAGACAGCACCAAACATAAACAACACATATTGTCATTTTCTTATCTTTTCACTCTCTGGCTAAGATTTTTCTCTCTCTATGTCTGAATCAGACACAGGTCTGTTGCTTGCTATTTTCTGCGCTGAAAGACAGTCTGTTGTTGCTTCCTGATTTCCTGATATTCCTCTACCCTGCTTTAAGCTGATTTTCACAAGAAGAAAGATTTATACTTGGATTTTCAAATTTTCACTTTGGAATTATCTTGAGCATTTTGCCATCAACTACTGGTCTGCCTTGGGGACTACAGACAGTCAGCTGTCTGGCCACTTGCTTCGCTTGACCCATCAGCGCTGCAAAACTTCTTTCCATGCTACGCAGAGGTGACAAGCAGGTTCAAGGCTTCTGACCCAACTGTCCATCAGGATGGAGTGTCCATCTAATCTTCGCCTTACTTATCATTCCCCCATCATCTGCCGCAGACACGATAAAGACAAGTTACCCTTTTTGACTGGCATCAGCTGATCCGAGGTTCTCACCTCTGTCTCATGTATGCATGTCCACTACATCTAGGTTTTCAGACAGACCAGAGTTTGCTTTTTTGGTCAGAATTCAATTACGCATTCACACCTCCCCAAATGAACAAGACTTTCTAGGCAAACAAACCAGAGTTCAATTAAAATGGACTAAACAAGGCTGGTGTGAACACATACTATGTCTCTTGTCTGGCCTGGGGGTGCCTTGGAATCCTTCCAGAAGAGCTGGGGGAGGTGGTAGGGAAAAGAGAGGTGTGGATGGATAGACCAAATGTCTTAGCTAGACTTTCAACCTATCCAGGGTGAATCCCTCCTCTCACACAATAACAGCCAAAGGGCCCAGCATACTCAAACCGAAGTCAAACAGTCAACTCCTGGTCATGTGGGTGTAAGGAATTTGTTTTTGCACACACTTTCATAACTCATGAGACACACCGATCAAAGCTCCATGGAAACCCCTAGCGATGCCAAACTAACTGCATGGTTTTGTTTTGTTTTTTACCTGCTGAAATCTACACTCCAATATCTGCCGTTTGACCACTCATCTGTCACAGATAGAGCCTACACTTTGCAGCAGACTGATGTTTCTCTCTGTCTAAAAATTTTTGGTCAATTTCTTCAAGTGTCTGGAAGATTTATATAGATGGACGTTTTTTTCTGATTGACTTAGACAACTACTCCTCAAAGCTATCCATTTTGTGTGGATGCACAACAGCTGGCTTCTGGAAGAAGAATAGTTGAAGCGAAATGTCACTATTGATGTCTGAGTGCTTTTTCACATAAAAAAAACACACCCACAAGCTTGTGACCAATCATACAATATTTGGATCATCACATGTGAGAAAAATTTTGGTCCAACCTTGAGTTGAGAAGGGAACGACGAGGCTTCTCTGCAAATAAAATGATGCATTTTTTTGTCATACAACTGCGACAATAAGTATAAGTATGCAGGTCCCTTAAAATAAGACACAGGATCCCCTGCAACCCGTAAACGAAATAGCAGGTAAAAATGGATGGATGAATGGAGGTCTACATTATTTTTGTTTTTCCTGTGAAGAAAAAAGTAGACTTCCAGTGGCTAAATCATTACCTCTCACACAACTCCAACACAGGCAGTAGTTACTGATATCTCCAGCAGGAAAACAGAGATAATTACTTTGACATCATAATTTCCTAGTAGTTGACGGACACTTGTGATTTCAAATGACCAAGGTTTTCTGTGTCCTCATGGGACATTTATTATAAGGGCTTTACGGTTCAGGAGTACCCTGCTCAGTGGCCCCCAAGGCAGAGCTGAACCTGAAAACATTTAAATTCCAAAAATTTTATTAACTGAAAATATTTTATTTGCTTTGCAGGTAAAGATGGATGCAGCTGCTTTGCTACACTACAGACACCACAGCAACAGACTCTGCCTCTTAGCATTAAGACAGAGTGTGTGTCCAATTGTGTGTATGTTTCCACGTGTCAAACAAAACCGCAAAATGCCATGCATCAGCAAACAGGAAGTGAGCTCTGCTCAGAAGGTGTGTGTTTTCTTATACCAAGTTTTCCTGTCACGCTCCAAACAGGAAAATAATACTTTGGATTCATTTCAGGCTGAATGTACCTGTCCTGGTTTGGACTTGGGTTTTCTAACATACCGGTATGTTGATGTATTGGTAAATTACTTTACTACATAAATAGTGCCTTACAAGCAACCAGGCTACTCAAAGCTCTTTACAACAAACTCATGCCCTCATTTACTAATTTACATAAATTCTCTCAGCACTCTGTCTCTCTACAAATGTAATCTGAAAAAAAAATAAAGACTATTTTGAAGACTAATCAGTGCTTTAGATTACAATCATATACTGACGGGACAGAAGCTATGGGCAATGAGGGGTTCAGCGTCTTGTCCATGAACACCTCAGGATGTAACTGCATGCTGGTGGAATCAAATGTTCAACTCAATCATTGGAAGATGACTGCTCTAACCTCAGTCGCGCACATACACAATTGGTCTGGACTTGGTTTATTAGGATATGTTTGTGTCATGGTATTTTTAGGATGGTATGTTGGTATCCCTATCTGGTATGTTGGTATATGTTGGTATGTTGGGACAGCTGTGGCAGAGTGGTTAGGGGAGTCATCCTGTAACCAGTGGGTTGCCGGTTTGATTCCCCATTCCATCCGTCTCAGTTGTGTCTTTGAGCAAGACACATCACCTGCCTTACCTGCTGGTAGTGGTCAGAGGCCCTAGTGGTGCCAGTGTGTTGCAGCCCTGCCTCTTGTTAGTGTGCCACCACAGGGCAGCTGTGGCTACAATGTAGCTTACCACCAGTGTGGGAATGTGTGTATGAATAGATGAATGTCTGTAGTGTGAAATACTTTGGCGTCTATAGGAACTATATTTTTAGAACGATATGTTGGTATCCTGATTTGGACTTGTCTGGTGGATCAGTGCTTTTACCAGTCTTTTGAAATGGTTTTTGCCTTCTGCTTGGACTCACTTTAGTTCTCTTAAAAGTTGCTTTTTATATGAACCTGAATTTGTCTCCCTGATGCTTAGACTCAGGCTTGTTTTATTTAGGATCTTGAAGGTTTTAGTGACTCATCTAGCAATTATTTTATTTGATTATAGGTGAAAAACAGAATGAAGCATGAGTATTAATACTATCTTCTGCTTGAACTGAGCATTTAATATCTTTAATTAAATTAGAAAACGATAGGTTGGCGCACTTCCCTCCAGCTTGATTTTGGATTAGTTTTGCTTTCAGTTGCGGAGCATCAAAGCAAGTGTGAACAGATATGACAATGAAACTAAGCACTTCTTCTTTCAACAGAAAAGATTTTATGTTATTAGCCTGTAAACAAATAAAACCACAATAAATTATTGCTTCAAACTTCCAGAGGAATAATGCTGATCTGTAGAGACAATTTCACTATATGCAGACAACATAATTTTCTTTCTAACAGCTTCATTCAGACTTCCAGGGTTTCCGCCAGTGAAATATTACCCTGGTGATATGCCAGTACTTGCCAGGCTAATCATCATTTGTTTATTTAGAGCCAGCACAAGCAGAAGTCAGACAACAGGACAAATGGCTAGGACCTAGAATTAGCAACATAGGACTCCTCTACTTCAGCATTGGAAACTATACTGCTCGGCCTTGTTCTTAAAAACATTACTGTACCACTTTAGGCGTTTTTGCACTGCAAGGCTGGCCCCGGCCCGGTTTGGCCCCAGATGGCCATGGCCCAGCTCCAACCTGGCCCTGCTTTATTCGTACTGTGCAGAGAGCCGCCTCGAAGTGGGTGGGAACTTTGCACCAGAAAAGCGCAAATTAGGAAAGTGAAGTAATTTTGTTTGCGACTCAACAATGGACCGTCTTGTTTGTTTTGATAGTGTTCATGCTAAA
>JARVJO010031064.1:0-10401 GCA_031762555.1 Cynodonichthys magdalenae | reverse complement strand
GCAAAAGGCAATATACTAAAAGTACAAAAGGCTAACGTAATGGTAAAAGTAGCAAAGAGCTAACAAAAAGCTAAAAATAGGGGGAAAAAAGGCCAACTATAGCTAAAAGTACCAGAAAACTAATCCAAAGCTAAGTAACAGAAGGTGATGTAAAAGCTTAAAAAATAGCCAGAAGCTAAAAGTAGGAAAGGCTGGATAAAGAAAAAGTCTATCTAATAACAAATTGGCCAAAATCTAGCTAATTAAATAATGATAGTTAAAAACTAAAAGTAGCAAACAGTTGGCTAAAAGTTAGAAACAGCGAACATTTAGATAGAAGCTAAAATGAATAAAGGCTGCCAGAAAATAAGCAAAAGGTTAACTAAAACCAAAAGGATTTGTATACATGTAACAGACCAATAACTAAAAAAATAAAAGTAGCAAATTGCTAGCTAAGGATAAAGGTGCAAAAGGTAAGCTAAAATAAAAAATCACAAAAGGCTAACTAAATGCTTAAAATAGCAATGTGTAGCTACAAGCTAAAATTAGCAAAACGCTTGCTTGAAGCCAAAGCAAAGGCTGGATAAACAAAAAACTAACAAAAGACTAAATAATAATACTTCTAAAACTTCATAAAATTAGCAGAAAAGTAGCTAAAACTAAAAAATAGGAAAAAGTTAGCTAATAGCTAAAAGTAGCAAAGTTTGGCCAAACAAAAAGTAGCAAAAAGGCTAAAACAAACAAAAAGGTAGCTAAATGTAGCAGGAAAATAACTAAAAGTTAAGGAAGCAAACGTCCTTGATAGCTGAACTGTTCAATCTGTGGTCTCATCTGACCACACCACCTTTTTCCACAAGTCAGAGGAATCCTTATTCCTTTCTTTAAATTCCAAACTGTTTGCCTTACTTTGAACTTTGAACAGTGGCTTTCCCCTGCTCACTATGTAGTCTCTGTCTAATACTTAATTAGACACTTTTAATCGAGTTGAAAATCCATTTCAAATTATAACCAAACATATGGGGAATACTATTGCTGCTTACTGTACTGTAAAATACATGTTAAAACTGCAGCGAACCATCTTCTAAAGTAAAGACTAAGGCTTTTGTTTTATTGTACAAAGATAAAAGGTTTCTGTGTGGGAGTAGCTCGACCTGAGTTCCAGCAGTAGTTCAGAGTTGGACTGTCAGGAGGGAGTGGGTGTGAGTAAGAATATTTTTAATGGATTTAAGTCTAAAAGAATTGTCCAAGAATGTCCAACCTCATCAGTCTGGGATTCTTTTTTTTTTGGGATGGTAAAAAAAAACAAGACTGGTCTTTTTTTATCCAGCTCCAAATCTTGGATGAGAAACCACAGGTAAATTGTTTTCAACTGCAGAGAAAAGGACTAATAATAGGGGCCTCCTCAGTTCTTGGCACATTTCCCCTCTGCTTGCAGCTTTCAGAGACACTTTTAACAATGGCAGCTACAATATCCACAGATAAACTGAGCACACTTTGATAAGCGGGGTAAAGCTAACCTTTCAGTAGCCTAGTAACAAGCCAAAGTCATTTAAATGCAACTTAAATTGATCTTGCAGTAGTGGCTTGCTCAAACAGAGCGGACAAAAGCTGCTGCAGCGTGACGCCCCATTTTGATCTAATTTCCATGCTGGGTTTGTCTCCCCTTATAGAAGTTTTGATTCAAAATATATTCATGTTACTCTTAAAATTCACTTATTCATCCATTCATTTATTTTCTTTACCCACTTTTTTTTTCCAGGTCACACGGAGCTGGTGCCTTTCTCCAGCAGTCACTGTGCAAGTTGCAGGACTGATCACAAGTTCATCACAGGACTACATAGAGACAAACAAAATAAACAACCATTCACTCTCTTTAAGGACAATTTAGAGCTACCAGTTGACCCAGTTGCAAGGCCATCCTTGTAAAAGAGATCTGTGATCTCAATAAGATTTCCCTGGTTAAATAAATGTAAATAACCTAACAGAAAGTGAAATACCTGGAGAAAACCCAAATTCATGGTGAGAACATGTAAACTTCACTCAGAGGTGATCCTGCAGGTTTCTCACAGAAGGGCAACAGCTCTAACCACTGTGAGACAATTATTTTCTACTTTGAAGGCAGGAAAAATCAAAGAATATGTTTTTCCAGCATGTTCACATGAAACAAACAGCTTTTCTAAATTCATGCACATTATGTTGATATAAGCAGTGAGGCAGGAAATCTTTTGACTTCTACGGAATGAGGAACTTGGACTCTAAAGGTAAATGAAATCTGACACTTCTATCCAGGAAGTAAACTCCATCCATTCATAGAGGCAACAGGTCCAGCGGGGAAGCCCTGTCATCCCTCTCCCCTGCAAAACTCTCCTCCTCCTTTTTGGGAATCCCAAGTCCAGAGAGGATCAATAATTTTTCCAGTGAGTTTTATTTCTGCCCCAGAGTTTTTCCCTTTGGTTTATGGTCAGAAACAGCAGAGACCTCTTGTTTACAGGGACCAGATAGCTTTTTAAAGTGATGGCAGGACACAGCACCTCCCACAACATTCCTCAGGGAGCACGATTGAAAAAACTTGGTCCAGATCCACAAAGCACATCTGGACTGAACAATCAAACTCTTATGGTGTCCAGATCTGGTCCACTGTTTGATGACCCGACAGAAACCAAACTGCTCCTCCTGAATCCAAGGATTGATAATCAGTCAAAATCTATAATCCCCTAATTTATGTCTTTGAGGACATAATTGTGATTTATGTGTAGTTTAAAAACAAATTCAAAATGTTTTTTTGCCATTGCCAACTAAATGTGGCTGTAAGGAAACCTTTCTTCAGTTGATTCTGTATTTATAGAGATGCAGGAGATGATGTCCTATTTCCTCATCTTTATTTTAAATTAGCCATTTGAGTTCTGAAAAATTAAACAAATTTAACATTTTGTGCTCACATCTAAGCTAGGAGAAAATAATTTTTGACTTTTTTTTTGTTGTCCTTTAAGGATTTGGAGACACCTCAACTCAGAGCATTTAAAAATCATGCAATGCCCTGCTAAAGACATACATGAAGTTGTTTTAAAACTGTGACGAGTGTTATGGAACTTTAAACAAAACAATTACTAATAGTAGAAAATGAAAACCTAACTTTATGTATAAATGAAAGTAATAGACTGACTTGTATCATTGGTCAAATGTGGTGATACTCCATAATAACTATTGATTTGAATTCCCTCTTGAAAGCTTTTCTTTACTGATAGAAGAAAAGTTTAAGTCACAAAATGATGTTGAAATGAAAACTCGGTGAGTTTAATCCCAATCATCAATGCAGAGTGAAATATAAATCTGTAAAGTCAAACCTTGACAACATGCTGAACTCTAAACATGATGCACCCTAATAGAAGCATAACTTTATCAGTGTCAGAAGTTTCACTTCTGTTTTTAACACAAAAAGTTCTCTTCTATTTTTCCAAAACCAGGAGTGGATTTTCAAACCAACTTCACAGGTTGGAGGGGGGGTTCACTTCTCTTATTTTGACATTCACAGTTCATGACACTCCAGGTTGTGTCAGATGCATATTTAGAACAGAGAAAGACTTTATTTCCCCCCATCAGGTCTGAACCTCAAATCTGCTTGTATCTGATACAAATGATTATCCAGTCTAGAGGTTATATATTTTGTGTTATATTCTTCTCATAAATATAAAGTCATATTTAAGTCATCAATAAGTTAATAAATATATTTTAAAAATAATATAAGTAATAGAATAAACTTACTACCACTCAAAGAAAAGTAATAACTGAAGACGCTACTTCCACAGAGCTGTTAGTCCATGGCGCCCTCTAGTGGTTAAATCAAAGATTGCATCTACGTAAGAGGATACTGTTAAAGAATCATAAAATCAGATTGAAAATATATTTTTTTTGCTAAGTTGTCTGTTGTGGACAAATCCTTCTGTTTCGGAGCCTTGTTAATTAATTTTAACAGACAAACCATCATTCATATAACAGAGTTATGACTGAAAAATACTGCAGAGAAAATTAAAATAATTATAACAGATCCTGAAAGGGATGACCTCCTCCTAGTCTTTGGATTTTCTCTTAGCTACCAAATTTCAGCTCAATATGACAAAAAATGTCCAAGTTGTCGTCCGTTTTTCCTTTTAGCTTTGGTTTAGATTCACTAAGTGATCACTCTCAGCTACCAATACAACATTTTTAGCTCAATGTGTCAAAAAAAAACAAGTTAAAAGCATTTGAAAGTAGCTTTTTTTTTTTCAAAGTAGAATAAATAAGAGTTGTTTTAAATCTTTGAGCAACTGCCTGAAGAATTATAGATCAAGACTTTAAAAGAAACAAATAGGTGCCAGGGTGGGGAGGAAAAGAAAATAAGACATTATCACTGACAATAATAAATATTTTCTATAGCTTGTTGGTTGTTAGCACAAATTAATTAATCCATTCTCTCTCTAGAAGATATTCCATGCAAAAACAAGTCCACTTTTGGTCAAACCTTGACTAAATGCAGAATCTCATGCATTATTGTGTAATCTGTTAGTGCATGTAGAGAAAGGTAATGAACTGTAGTGATAGTTTTCCTAGAATTTCACTAAGGTCTGTCCAGTCGTTCATGAGATATTTTGCTAAAAAAAACAGACAAGGTTGATTTTAACAGTTTCTGCCAAAGTTTTAAGCAAAACATGTTGCACAATGTGTTGGGCCTAAGGTGTGAGTTATGACTCAGCTACAACCACACCCAGTTTTACCCTAATATGTATAAAGATAACTGAGTTAAAGTCATTAATTTTTGCATTTCCTGCACCAGAAAATTTGAACATTTAATTGTTGTTTACCTCAACGTTGAGATACCAACTCTCAACATTTGCAGCCCAGTGAGGCTTTAGAACCAGTGAGGCTGAATCTCTCAGAAGTAAAGGCGAGCAGAGGTTCACCAGTTTGTGACAAACTCTAAAATAATGAAACAAGTTCAGAATAATGTTCCTCAATATAAAAAAATAAACCATCTACATTTTATATCAGAAAATCATCAGACTCTTGGATGTCAATATTAGATGTCTGTGATGTTCTCCCTCAGGGCTCACTGCATTAAAATCACAACAGTTTCTGTTAAGAAAATATCTGCAGGAGTTCAGGAACACTTCCAAAAATCTCTCCGTACACACAATTTTGTTTAACTTCAGTTAGTGCTCCTTTGGGCTTTTTTCTGTTAAAGATTTTTTTTACACTCCTTTCAGCTTCTTTCTCCTCATTTCAGCCTGTTTCTGCTGCTTTTACCAATACTTCTACAGAACACGCACTGGAAAAGTGCGCCTCATTAAACTGCTCATTCCAGCTCGTTATCCGGCTCCAAGGATTATTTTGGGACTCAGGCTGTTAGGCTCCCCGATGTGAAAAGTTGGTCTCTGTCCTAAGGCTCTTTCACAGGTACAGATGTGTTACTTAGAGTTTTTGTTTCGAAGCATATAAAATGTGTTAAAACACTTATTTCAATACAGGAGTTGTCAAACAATGAATCGACATTATTCATGTTTAATATGTCGTAATCAAATAAACAAACTCTGCAGTTCTGAAAGACAAACTTGGGGATAAGACATCAGGAAAGGCCTTCATCAACTGAATTAGTTTAATCTAAAGTAAAACTACATGTTAATAGCAAAGATTAAATTTAACCAATCAGAAGAGATCATTTCTAATCAAATATAAAAAAATTGGATTATAATTATTACAACTTCCATTTTAAATTCATGTAAATTTTAGCTTGTACGAAGCAAAGTGAAGGACAAGGGGCTGGTTTTTACCAGGCTAAAGATAACCTGAAGTTTCATTTTTTTGTGTAACTTGTCTAACTCAGTACCGGCATAATTCAAACAAAAAATTGGACGCAGTAGTCCAATGAAATGAGCAAAAATGTAAACAGTGAAAAACCTACAAACTGTGAAACGACTACAATCATCAGAAGTTGATTTATAAAAGAACGTGGATTCAAAGCCTTTTTATGTTCCTGTAAACTCAACCATAAAACATCAGTCTTTTTTCTATCGTCTTTAAATTCAGGCATTGGACGACTCCTCCAACCACTGAGCCACAGCTGCTCATGTATATCTAAATAAACCTCTTATGTCGGTAAATACTCAGCAAAAGCTACATATTTTGAGTCTTTTTGAAACTACTTCCCAATAGTTCTATTTTTATGTGATTTAGTGATGTACAGTCTGCTCTGAGTGGCTCATGTCACGGTCATTTCAAGCAGAGTGTGCTCTTGTGATATGATTAGTTGATACAAGCCTGATGCATTTACAACACGTAAATATTTTAACATTAGAACTGTTTTCTGTTGTCTAAGGGTTTCTGGTCACATGGTAAAGAGAACCTCCAATTGATGTGACAGCTTGGCCCTATAGGGAGTGGCCAGAACTGGAAGAAAGTGTTTATAAGCAGCTGAAACTTCCTGCCTCGGGTCTATCCACGACGGATTAAACGGCTGAGGCTTTGGCCTGGCCGCAGGGTATTTGTATAGCTTTGGTTCCTACATTTAATTCAAGTCTTATTTCTGTATTTGTTCCTTGTTCTCGACACACACCGAAGTGTATGAACACGGCGATATCTTTTCAGAGGGATAATTAGTTTCAGCTTATTGAGCATAAAAAGGAATATTTCCTTTAACATCACCACTTGCTGGGTGTTTTGGTTTATCAACAAGCTTGTTAAAATTAAATTGTAAATTAAGAATTATTTGTGTGTGAGTTAACATACTGTATGGTCTACTTTTTATCCCAGATTCAAACTGCACCATCATTCATTCAAGTCAACTCCTAAACTGTTTTCTCACGTTTGGGTTTTCATGTGTTAAAAGGGACATTATTACAAAAAAAAGGGTTTTCCCCTGTGCATTCTCATGTGTGTTTAATGTCATTACTTGGTCAAACATTTCATCACAACCACTAGGAAATGGTTTCTAATGTGTCTGTATGAATTCTGTTTCTTGGCATTTGCCCACAAAACCTCACAACATAGAAAAATTCTGCCGTGTTGATTTGCGTGTGTTTAAATTTCTCTTTTGGTTAAATATCTGTCCATAAATATTACCACGGTAAGGGTTTCTGTCCTATATGGATTCTCATGTGTGTGTCTAAAGTTGTTTGACTAATTATTTGTCCACCTGCCTCACAAGGGAATGGTTTCTGTCTTGTGTGAATTAATATGTGTCTTTTTAAACTTGTCTTCTGGGTAAACATCTGACCACAAACATCACAAGAAAATGGTTTCTGACTTGTGTGGGTCATTACATGTCTGTTTAAACTTGCCTTTTGGCTAAACATTTGACCACACACGTCACATGAAAATGGTTTCTCTCCTGTGTGGATTCTCATGTGCGTGTTTAAAGTTGCCTTTTGGCTGAACGTTTGTCCACAAATATCACAAGGAAATGGTTTCTGTCTTGTGTGAGTCATTGCATGTCTGTTTAAATTCGTCTTTCGGCTGAACATTTGACCACAAACGTCACAACAAAATGGTTTCTCTCCTGTGTGGACTCGTATGTGTGTGTTTAAAGTCATCTTTCGGCTAAACATTTGTCCACAAACGTCACAAGAAAACGGTTTCTCTCCTGTGTGGATTCTCATGTGAGTGTTAACACCTGCCCTATGGTTAAACTTCTGTCCACAAACTTTACAAAGAAATGGTTTCTCTCCTGTGTGAATCCTTATGTGTACATTTAAATTGGTAATGCATCTAAACATTTTTCCACAAAGGTCACAGGGAAATGGTTTCCCTCCTGTGTGGATTTTCATGTGTCTGCTCAGATCTCTTTTTCTTTTAAATATTTTTCTGCAGTTGTCACAAGGAAATGATTTCAGACTTGACTGGACTTTCCTGCTAGAGACTACTTTTTTCTTCACTAGATCACATTTTTCATTGACCAAAAAACTTAAAGAGTTGTTATTATCCTCCTCCTCCTCTTCATCATCCTGACTGACTTCAGTCTCTGAACAGCTGTATTCGTCTTCTTTAGTATTTCGTTCTGGGTTCCTGCTAGTTTCTTCTCCTCCACCGTCCTCTCCATCAGCTGCTGCTGTCATCTGGTCAGCTGAACTGCTGCTTGGAAAATCTCCGTCTTCCACTTGATGCAGATTAAGCTGTAAAAACGATGGTTTCTCTTCATCATCCTCACTCTTCAAATGAACTACAGTGAATGAAAAGCTGGTGGAATCATCCTCCTCCTTCACAATGTGCTGCTCCCCCTCCAGACTGGTCCAAAGTTCCTCCTCTTCTTCCTTTATGTTGAGGGTTTCTGGGTCCTGCTGGTCCACACAAGGGTTCCGTTCTTCAGGAACATCTTCTTTAATCAGCACCACCTGCTGAACATTTGCAGCAAACACTGAAACACAAGAACATTTGGAACAATTGTCAGAAAACTTTTAAAAACTAAATTCATAAAGACAGACATCTTTATGACTAGCACAGAAACACTTGCCTGAGTTTGGTCATATTTGTTCAAATTCTGCTGAATGTTGTTCCATTTATTAGTTCAACTACAAAGTAGTAGTGGGATTCATTCACAAAAAAGTTGAGGTTCATTTCTAAAACTGTCTGCATCAGGAAGACTTCTGTTTTTATTCCAAATGTTAATTTAAGAACTTGATGAAAACCAACGCTGGGTAGTCGGTCACTATCTGTTCCAAATTCTAGGATGTGACAAGGATTCAAAGTCTTCAAAAATGGCTCTTCAACTGCCACCAAATGTGTCCCTCAGCTCTTTATGGGATGATAAATCTAAACAGCAGACTGCATCCAATTTTTATTTTGTCGCAGTCCTACCTTCTGAGTAGCACGTTGGCAACAGTGAAAAGGAATGATTCCTTTTTAACTGGAAAAGATTTCTATAGCTTAACTAGGCTCAGGATGAGCAGCTGGCTGCAGTTTGAAAAGGCGGAAAAACAGTAACGGACAAACACAATGGCTGGCTCAAGTGTTGTTTCTTTGAGAAGAAAGACAAAGGTTCTGGATGTTGATGAACTGTCTTGGTTTGTGAGTACTGGATTGGATGTTGGGTGCTATGGATTCCCAACCCTGAACCAAAATTCATAGACAACATACATTCATGATCATAGTCACATCTAGTGACAATTTAGTAGTTCTCAAACTGTACAGCGTGTTTTCCAGGGGGGGTGGGAAGTTGCTCAATGCAGTGAGCTGCAGACGTTAGCATTAGCCATGACTAACCTGTTGTGTTGGCTCAGATTGTACAGCATTGAAGTTTATTTCCATTCATGTGGTGTACAACTTCTGCGTGCTACTTTTATTGAACTAAACAACAAAATTCTAGGGCAAAATATAATGAATAAAAAAATGATGGTTAATTTCAAACACCAATATAAAATGGTTGACTATGTGAGGTCTGAGTGGGAAATTTAATTACAGCCACTCTCAGCCACTGAGTTACTCACTGAAGATTAATATACTGCAGTCCTTACTTCACAAACAACTTGTGAGATGGTACTGGTACATTTTACTTTACCAGTTATATACAACCACAAAATACTTGTCTTTATGGTTAAACAAAACTAGTCAAGCTTAGTGAACAGTTAAGACAAAAAACAAATGAGTCAGTGTTCTGTTTTTTAGTTGGTATGTTTTGTTTTGATGTGCTCAATCTCCATTCACAGCAACTTACTTCCAACAAGTTGAAGAAATTTAGAAAATTTCACCACGCATCAACTTTTTCTCAGCTCTTCTATTTCTTCCAAAACAAAAAGTCAAAGCACTGACAAAAAGAAAAATCTCCTCAAAGAGTTCAGTCCTCCGTCTGCAGTACACCCAAGCCGGGGTTTTCTCTCAGGAGTGAACCTGCAGAATAGCATTATAAAAAAAATCAGTTTATGATGGGTACTATAAATAGGGGTTTTTTTTAGTTTATTTTGTAAAGATTTAAATTAAACTAATTCCACTTTAGAAGTGGTCTTGTTATAAATCAATGTATTTTTAAATATTTTGTAGTGTTAGATTTCTTTACCTCTGACCTATAATGTGCACCTATAAATAACCAAATCAAATGAATAGTGTCAATTAATATTCCTGATACAGGAACTAATGACTTAAACCAATATCAACTGTTCACTGGATTTCTCAGCAAATAAAAAAAGCAAAAACGAAGTTTGAATTTTATTTACTTAATATATTTCAAATCATTTGCAAATTTAAAATTTGTTTCAATGCAACAAAATAAACTATACTTGTTCTGTTACATGCTGCAGTGTTTCACCTACCATTAATAGGCAATGCCCCCACCCAGCAAAACACCGCGGTCACGCCATCCACGGTTCAGAGCTCCTGAATAAACATTGCCCTGTTACAACGTGTATTACGGTTCCGTATGAAGACGGGAGTTGGGACCTCACGGTGCATTCAATTACACCT
>JARVJO010031063.1:0-10403 GCA_031762555.1 Cynodonichthys magdalenae | reverse complement strand
CCATTTATTTCTGAAGATATTCACTCAGCTATGCAAATCATGAAGGGGTGCCAATAATGTTGAGCAGGACTGTACATGTACTTTAACTTGCTTTTTAATGAGTGTAAATCAAACTGAAACCATCGAAGGAAACATGTTTTAGTGATAAAACTGGATTGAAAGTCTTCCAGCAATTTGTTGGAAAAGGTTTTTTCCTCTCAGAAACTGAAAGTCTCACAGTGGCCTACTTAGCTCATGGACCAAAATGCCTTCAAATACTAACAAGATAATATGTTTACAAAAAATTATAAGAAAGGATATGAGCTTGTTAACAATCTTGTCAATTACCTTCTAGCATTTTATCCAGGCATGACCGTGTAGCACTCTCCTTTTTGCCTCACTTGCATGTCCAGTAAGATGTTAGGTTGGCAGTATGACAGCTTAGTGGTCAGCACTGGTGCCTCACAGCAAAAAGGTCAGAGGTTTGATCCATAGTTCAGACCTGGGATCTTTTTGTGTGGAGTTTGTGCTCCTGTAGGTTTTTCTCTGTGTACTCCGGTTTCCTCCTACAGACCAAAAACATGCAGTCTTCAGGCCCAGGCCTCATTTGCAAAAGGGGTCTGTGAACTCAATGGGATTTGCCTGGTTAAATAAAATATCAGTAAATATAGATCAAATGCCAAATAAGTATTTGACAGCCTTGGCCACTAAAGATGTCATTTACAGCTCTTTGAACGGGGCAGGATCTTTAGGATCTGTTCCTTCAAAGAGACATTCAAAAAGTTAGTTATATGGTACGACCTATGATGTAGTGCGGCTATAAGTCATTACATATGTATGTGGTAACTTACAATCTTAAAGCTGGTTTATGCTACAAGATGTGAGAAAGCAAATCAGTGGTTACGTCATTTCAGACATCTTTGTCCAACAGTATTTATAAATTAAAAAAAAAAATCAATGGAGGATAAACCATTGTAATTTCTCCCTCTGCACTCCCAGTGTAACGCACATTACAGGCATGACTAAGCATAAACAACACAGGGATAGGATAGACAGAGGTTGTTCTTTTTAACTTGTTAACCAAGGTGAGGAACAAGGCGAGTTCAATTTGTTGGTTAAACAGATGCAGGAGATGGACGACCAGAGGCACTTCTCATATGTCTACAAGATTGTGCACCGGATTGCCAGTTAAATTAATCATACACCGATGCACAAACACGCCAGTCTAAGTTCTGAAGAGACTAGCAGTGACACTTCAAGTTTTGCCTTTGGGTAACCCACATGTCGCAGTTGCTGCTATTTATACAATGAGAATGGTAATATTGCTAATGTAAAAACTGGATTCTGGAACTGGACAATTTTAAGCAAATTGACATACAATAAAAGGAACATCTGTTGCGCATTAACAAACATGCCCACACAATTCTGACCAATCACACACTGTGAGCCACAGGTCTGCAGGACAGTGTTCTGACTGGCAGCACTGTACAAGGTACATGACGGTGTCAGTGGGAGATAAGAACAGAAGATACACAATTTTCTTCACGTGACAGGATCAATAAGATGTGCGACTTGAAGTACAAACTTTAAATAGGCAGATTTTATTGAACTTCTCAGAAAGTAATCAGTTAATGTACATCTAAAAACAGATAAACCTTTGGAGTCAACCTAATCAAAGATGGCAAACCACAGCTAATCATTCTTAACGAACACAAACATTACTAAAACTCAGGTCATTTAAAATATTGAGAAAAGGTTTTGTGTGATAGTAGCTGCAAGTCTTCTCCAACACATATTTCAAGCATTGTTGTTGCATTATATATGTAAAACTTTAGCCTGTAAGTCAGCAGGTACTATGCATTCCTTCAAGAAGTGTTCCTTTCATTGTGACAAAATGTACCAACAGGTATGTAAAGTCAAATACCCTAACACTTTCTGTTTGACAAGTCTGAATACAATGTTTTTTGAAGATGTAGAGAAACACCTTCAGTCCTGAGACATTGTACGTCCTTGGGGCTTAAGATATAAAGATGTACCACTTGATGTGATTCCTTTGATAAATATTTCAATAATACAAGGCCTTGAGTTATCTTGATAGATGGTACAAATTGGTTCATAAGGACATACACAATTTCCCTGTGCTGTTTTTTTTTTTTGGTGGATATTATTGCTTGATCTTTATGTAACTTTGTGCCTCAGATTGTACAGAATATTTGCACAGCTTGAGGTTTGATTCATGGCCTGACATCAGCTGTTTGGTCTTATTGTAGAAAAGCAATGTGTCCACAAAGAATGCTGTTTTAATCCTAAAACTTAACTGATGTTACTATTGTGCTGTTTCCAATTATTTATTAATGTGCCATACAATAGACATGCAGCAAATATTTGCTGTGTTTAGTAGGTTTTACACATATCTTGTGGATTTTGTCATAAACATTTTTGAAAAAGTTGACATGCAAGAATAAAACAAACCACAAAATTATTTAAATGCTAAAATCCTAGTGAGTATGTCACTTCAGAAATGTATAGAACTCTAAAGCAAATTAATACAATGGTTTTACACCAGTTAAATTAACAGCCAATGGTTTGGTCTGAGAGGTTAAATGTCAAACAGGAAAATGTCCAACACTGATGAGAGGGAAAGGGGATATCAGCACCTAACAGAGTGGAGTCTGACATACTTTGTTCAATAAATCAATTCTCCCATGCTTTCACTTTGGGACAAGGACAGTAGTGCAATTTAGAGGCCATGGCTCATTGTATACATAGCAACTTAACTATGCATGTCCAGGTACTTAGTGTATTTTTGAGTGTGGTTTAACAATCATATTTGTGGTTTATAAAATCTTTACTTAAGTGGACTATTTTTTTTGCTTTGCTTAAAACCACACAAATTATTACATTGTGTAATCATTCATCTTTAATTTATCAATTTGTCTATAAATTGGCTTTCAGCAGAAATGTTTATACAATAAAATATAGAAAAAATAACTTCAAGTAAAGTTTTTGTTCTGTTTTTCTTATAAATCAAGGACAGCAGCCATGTCATAAGTCTACAATCTCTTATATCTGTTTGAAAGACGAGGCGCAACGAGCAATGTGAACTCACCCAGGGTAACATAGTCAGACATCTCTTTTTTAACCAGAGTCACTCAAACCTGCACAGTGTAGGGACTACCTTTCAGCTAAATATTAAATTTTAGCTTTATTTGATCATTTCTGCATCAGCAAGTATACTCAGAGATGAGTCCCCTGAAGTTTTGACTCATAGACCAGCTCTAAAGTTCCTGACATAGAATTTTGGTTTATGACTGAGCCAAAATTCCTCTGGCCACCTTCTTCTTCTGTCCAAACAAGAAACCTATCAACAAGAGTCTGGTACGAGATGCCACAGAGTAAAACTTTCTCACCTAAATCTTACAGAACTCAGACTTTGAGGCGCCTTCAACCCCAAGGATGTCAAAATTATCACTTCTTAGCTGATTCACGTTCTGAGAGACCAAATTCCCTCAAACTCCTGCTTTTCTCTCAGCTGACTGCAGCCCGGACTTCATAGCAGTGACCAGACCGCTTTAGGAAGGGGGAGGTTCTCATCGAACCGATCACTGCTTGCAGAGAAAAGGAGGAGAAAAGGAGAAAAGTGCTTGGAAAGTGCTGTCACCAAAGGTTCTAAAAGTCTCCAAAAACACCGGGAAAAGTTGCTAGATTTGTCGCTAGGCGCTTTTTTGTAAAAAAAGAAAAGGCAAACGCAGCAACGTGTAGGCCTTCTCGTCCTTATCGCCATTTAAATGTAATTTCGTCAGAAGACTAGCAACTAAATAATACCCAAACCGGGTTTGATTTGATAGAAAAGTTAAGTAAGCTAGTTTTAACTCAATGCACCATTTTAATCAGATTTGCTTGACGAAGTCTGGATCAACTACCTTCCTCTCTGAAGTACCCTGAATGGAGACCTACCAACCTGACTGAAGAACCAGCTACTAACAAACACCTGAGTGTCTGACAGCCAGCCAAATAACGGATTCTCTTCTGGAAGACGACCTCCAGAGTCAACCCGTTCGTCGCTGACCTCCGCTCTGGTACCAAAATACAGCAAGAAAGAAAGGTAGGAAAACAAACCATTTGCTGGTGACCAAAAAGGTGCTCAAATGCTCAGATTCAAAGTTGATTCCCTCTTCATGTGAATTTTGGTCATCTCTTAACCTCATTAAAATGTACCTACTCAAGCAGTTAAATTTCCCTTCCTTAGAATTACTTTCTAAAAAGATCCTCCTTGCCTCAAAACCCCTTTATCTGTTTGTTTGTTTTATTTTTTTTGTTTTATGCTCAAACCCATTCTGCAATTTTAGTTCATTCGGATCAGTTGTCATAATTTTCCAGTGTTAATTTAGGTAAAATCTTATCATTAACTCAAGTTGGTTCTGTTTTGAAACACTATTTCAGCATTTCATCTTTGCCATAGTTTGTATTAATCTGTAAATAAATGGGATGTGGAGAATGTCATTTGTGTCTTGATAAAATGTTAGTGAATTGTCTGAGACAATAACTCATTTATTTTGGGTACTAATTTTTGAGACTGATAACTCATTATTGGTCATAAAAAAAATTTCTTCTCTTTTTTTAGTTATAAATTGTAACAAAATAAGGAGTGGTGTATCCAAGGTTTATTAAAGTAATACTTTAATAACTCATATTTTATCATATTTCATATGTGCCCAGAAGCTTTTAATGGCTGTCAGATTATAAACCTGCATCACTTAAAAAAACAAACAAAGAAAAAAGTCTACACAATAGGTATCATGTCTGAAGGAAAACCCAGACATGGGCCAAAAAGCAAGGTAGTAGCAAGACCCCCCTTCTTGGGGACTCTGAGGCATTCTCAAGCCAGATAATCTACACAATAATGTAAATTAGAGCCAAGAAACCATGCACTTAGCTACAATATCAGGCAATCAATTACTTTTTTTTTACTAACTTCAGCCAGTTTTGAACAAAATTTAATTTGTTCTATTTAGGGTTGGGCATAATCGTATCGTGTGCAATTAATCGTCAGAAAAACATTAATCGATTAGTTTTTGGCACTTGATGATTAATACGATTAATGTCACCAGGCAGACTGACTGGAGATTTCCCTGGTCATTCTGCTTGAGGCTCCTCTTTGCTTCAAATACAAATATTTTTTTAAAAGTTCTGTAATTTATTTATCATAACTCTGGTTTTACTTGGTCTCTCAACACAATTTAAAAATTGATGTATAGTCTGAAGTCTATATTTATGACAACTTGAAACTGATTTTTACTAAAAGCAAATCTTTCCCACGAGTGATTTAAATTGGTCATGTGACTAGGATATGAGGGTGTTCAGAGACTCCAGGGTATTAATCGTCAAATTAATCGTTATTGGCTAAATACCACAATTAATCATGATTAATTTTTTTGCCATAATTGCCCAACCCTAGTTCTATTGCATTTATCTTTTGTAGTTCCCACACTTCCAACATAATGGGCAAAGCAGTCAATATAAGAAATGTCATTATGTGGTTTGAATTAATAAGATAAACTATCAGAAAACAAACAGTCTGAAGACAATATAAGCATGTTGCATTAAAACAAACATAGAATATAACAGAACAGAACAGTCAGTCATATGCTCAGAAGCCAAAACCAAGATTTAAAAGATATACTTAGGTCAAAGTACTTAGCCGTATTTCATACTTTCAAGAAGATCTGTCTTGCTGACAGAAAGAAAACCAGTTTGTGTTGCTCAGGAATTAGAACCTAGGCACAGTATCAACTGAAGCTCAAGCAGGAGATAACAAGCTGAGCCCTGTGCTATTATTTGCAGTGTCAGGCTGAGATTTATAAATGGTAGCAGCTCAAATGATGGTCCCAGCTCTTACTAACAATGTGCAAAGTGTAGCAAGAAGCACAACATCTACAGATACTGAGTCAACACATTAAAAACAATGGGAAAACCCCATCTAACAGGAAGTGTAGGGTGTTTCTGATGCCTTGCATAAAAGGTTTAGGTTTCCATTCTAAGATCTCTGGAGCATATACAAGTAGCACCAGTTAGTAATAAGCATTTGTTTAAATTTTGGCAAAATTAAGAATCTTTGTAAGTCGTTTGTATCTGGTTAAATAACGGTAAATATTTAAAAAAAATAAATTGTAATTTCCTTCACTTTGTTTCAGACAAAATTGTTTCAAGGCACACTTACAAGCACATTTGATCAAATTTACCACAGAATGAGACTATCTGTGTGCGAGATCGTTTGCTCTGAAGTGCTCACAATATTACAGTTTCTGTGTGTGCATGTGTGGATGAGCTGCTGAGCTGTGGAAGATGTAAAGGACTCAAGAGGAGGAAGCAGAGGCAGTCACTGAATCCCAAACTGACAGAGCAAAGCTATATTCTTCACTTCTCATCTTCTTGAATGGCTCTACCAGGAATGAGACGCATCAAAAGCCAGCATGTTGCAAGAACTATGTTGATGATCTATGGCAGCAACCGCCTGTTGTTCAACTACAAAGTGAGATAAGCAATTATTTGCTGAAAAATAGCAGAAAGAAATTACTAAAGGGGTGCCACAATCACTGAAGCTGCCATATACCATTATTTTTCCATTACCGAGAGATTTTTCTATTCACTACTTCTCCACACAGTTTTGAAAAAATAAATAAATAAAAGTAATGTGCGATGACTTTTGTTAGCAGTACATCATACAGCACTGACAAAATTGGAAAAATAAAACAACCAAAAACAAGAAAAAATCTACATACACAACAATGGGATTTTGGTGAAATTAGTGTCAAAACCAAGAAAGTCCTTTAGGAGCTCCACAGCTAGGCAGACTTTACAGTAAAAACAAGTCATTAAAAGTTGGACTTTACAGAACTGAACTGTCACTTTGATATGTTTTGGTTACTTTTACACATTAAATATTTAGATTTTTGGAGGTTTTATCATGGTATGTTCAACTTGGAGTGTGATTAATGGTGTATTCAAACCAGCCCAGTTTAGTCTACTTTAATCAAACTAGTTCATTTGCCTGGAAAGTCCGGTTTGTTTAGGGAGGGATGTATGCATAATCTAACTCTGGTGCACCTACAAATTGAGGTCTTGGCTCGGTTGAAGTGAACTCTTGGGCAGTTCACAATGCAGTTATGCCTAGGGTACCCAAATGGCTAGTGCTGGCCCCATTTTCATCAACACTTTATTGCCAAAACTATTGGCTCACCTGCCTTGACTCACATGAGCTTAAGTAACATTCCATTCTTAATCCATAGGGTTCAATAAAACGGTGGTCCACCCTTTGCAGCTAGAACAGTTTCAACTCTTCTGGGAAGGCTGTCCACAAGGTTTAAGAGTGTGTTGCTCTCAGTCTCCGGTCTAATTCATCCCAAAGGTGTTCTATCGGGTTGGGGTCAGGACTCTGTGCAGGCCAGTCAAGTTCATCCACACCAGACTCCACCATCCATGTCTTTATGGACCTTGCTTTGTGCACTGGTGCACAGCCATTTGGATGGGTGAGCAAATACTTTTGGCAATATAATGTATATATATTTTTATTTTATACACTGTATTGATCCCCTGACAAGGAAATTAATTCTCTGCATTTAAACCATCCACATGTAAACACACATATATATATATAAGGTGGACATCACTGCTATGAAGTTGGATGTGCTCTTACTCAGTGCACAACACATCATACGGAGCCATATCAGCCGCCTTGTGTGAAAAACAACATTTTCCATGGTTCTGCCTCTTTGTCCTCTCAGGCTGAGCTCATTGTTGAAGAGTGTTTGTCTGACACATTTGCCAAAAACAAAAGAGAGATCCTACAGCCACATAAATCTGATGCCACTCCCTGTTTCATGTTTGTTTACATTGGCTGTGTCTCAATTCATGGGTTGCAGCTGACATCGGCCACATTTGTCGGCCACTTTCGTCACTGCCCCCACATCGTAGGCTGTCCCAATTCATTGGCGCCTACACATGCGGCCGACAAATGTAAAGAGAATATAAGATAGAGTAAAACAAACTAATGGTAAATTATCAAAAAGCAAACAGTCACAGTTCATCTCTAAATTAAACATGAATTCAGGATCTTGGCTGTGCTATTCCATCCAAAATGTTTAAAGACTATTTTGCATTAAGCACTAAAATCTGTTAACTTACAGATTGTGCAAATTCAAAACACACCAAGAAAACTAGGGTTCACTTCGTGCTTCCTATAAATGTGAGCCAATGAACAGAGTCCAATAAGTATTCCTAAATTCACCCATTTTGAACCTATTCTCATCTCTTTAATAGTTTTTTTTTCTTTTCTTGCACCAGTGGGTCTTCCTTCCTCTCTACCCAAGTCTTGTATACATCCCACCATCCAGGCAGCTCGCCAGCATCAAAGTAGTGCTAAAGTGAATCCAATATGCTTGGTCAGGGCGGCCACTTTCTTAGGTGGTCTGCTCCAGTGGGAGACAAAGGCAGCTAATTGATTCAACTCCCAGCTTCCTGAGAGGTGCTAGATCAGCTCTAAATCAGCTGTGGTTGTTTGGAGATGAATCTGGGGTCAGGTGACAGAAGAAAAGGTCCAGTCTACACTTACAAGGAGCATTGATTTAAAAAAGAAAGTATACTGTTTCCTTTTTTAAGTTTGCTGTTTGGTCCTAAACATTTAAACATGCAAATAAAACTACAACAAATATCTTGAGCTTTTTTCCACCTTTACTGTGACACTTATTCTGTACAAAATAAATCTCTTGTAAGATTGTAAGAGGGGCAAAAAAACATGCAATGAGCTGGATGCATAAGTGTGCACCCCCCTAAACCATTACTTCATTAAAGCAGCTTTTGGTTTAATTACAGCCTTTAGTCTTCTTGAGAACCCACCCTCCATCAATTAAAAGGGACTCTGATCAACCTGAAACAAAGTTCTGCTGTTCAGCAGGATTTTACTTACATCCTACAGCAAAATGTACGGTTCACAGAGGGCTCACAAAGCATTAATAGGATCTCATTATTAATAGGAATCAGTCAGGAAAGGTTACTTCTTTTGCAAGTTTTAAAAATTCAACAGAACACAGAGGAGATAGTCATTGGGAAGTGGAGAAAATCTATAACAACAGTGACATTAAGAGGGACAGGATGGAAACTGGTCAGGGAGGCCACTGAGAGGCCTGCACTGATGGAGCTGCAGAAAGTTTGGCTTGTGTTCTACATATGTCAAGATTAATTGGTATGGGAGAATTGGGCCTCATGCAAGAACATTTTCGTATTCTTATCCTAAATTTCTCTTAACTTTGTTCGTACGAACATGCCACGTCAGATTCAACAAACGTTTCTAGCTTCAGGAAAATTGTGTAAATGAGCAGCGTAAACATGCTGCACGAGGAGAGGAGATTAGCATAATTACCACCCCAAAAACACCATATAAGGCTATGCTTCCTGCCCCACATACCAGGAAATGTTTGTTCATGAAAATGACAGCGAAAAGCAAAAAGAACTTCACAAGTTCGTAGACTGAAGTCCTGCTCTCAGAGATCCAGAAAGGAAAATCTGTCATTTTTAGCAGCGTCAGCTGTGGAATTAAAGGAGCTGCTGAAATGACAACTGCTGTTAGTCTCCAAGGGTCGTATACAGTCACAGAAATAAAAATCTAAATCATATTCATCTCTCTCTAGTCCTGCTCTGATTTTCCTTTGGTCAAATATTTTTTAATTCAAGTGTAAACAACTGTGTTAAATAACTTTCATTTATTCAGAAGAAGAGCCACACCGATGTGCCAGTCGCGCACCGTCCTCCCTCCCTACCTCAGCCGTCACAAGCGGTGTCAGATGCGGTTCTGAAGAAAGCATTTTAAAATGTCTCCAAAATATGTCTGGCACTTTAAAGAACATAGCATATCTGATGTGCTGAATAAATCTAAACAAAATAAAATTTGATTAAAAAAAAAAAAAAGTCTATAAAGCTCATTATATACCGAGACAAATTAAACTTCAATTAATGCATAATTTAAGCTTGTTTGTAGTTTGAGATCTTCATATTTATATTGTAGTGTTATACAACAGCATTAATAGCCAATTTATTTTAAACAATTTATATCATTATTCTACTTTATTGCATTTAAAATTGTAATTCAAACAGAATACCCTATTGTCAACATAATTATGCAGTGTGATTTATTTTCAACTCAAAATATCTTTAAACTAACGAAGTTATTAGTGAAGAAAATCCATCTGGATAACAACAGACTGACTGCACGTAAAATATGACAGGTCAGGGGCCTCATTTATAAAGGATTGCGTGGAAACCGTACTAAAAGTGAACGTACGGCCAAAAGGAGAAAATGGCGTACGCCAAAAAAAATTCAGATTTATAAAACCGTGCGCACGCACACTTTCAAGCACTTTTCCTTTATT
>JARVJO010031062.1:0-10403 GCA_031762555.1 Cynodonichthys magdalenae | reverse complement strand
CCGGGCCGGGATTTGATCCGGCGACCTTCTTGCTGAGAGGCAACAGCTCTACCAACTGAGCCACCGTGCCGCCCTATCTTTATAAACGACATTGTTAATTATGTCATGTTTTTGTTGCCGCCCGAGTAGATGGGAATTCTGTTGAAAGAGTTTGTAAGAGAAAAATCTATGGAATATAATTGATAAAAAACTTATATATATTAGATAACAATTTATGGAAAACCATTGCAATACTAAATAAAGTGAAGCAGTTTTTAGTATATCAATAAAAAAGAAGCCATTAGACTCATTCATTATGGTGGGCACCAGAAACACACAAATGCATTTTTCTTACAGTCAGGAATATTAAAATGTATTGGAATTTCAATTGGTAGAAATAATGTTAAAGCAGAAGAACTACCAGAAAATATACAGAAGCTAAAAGACGTGTTACAACTTGAGTGGAATATTAAACCATTTGGTTTGATGCAACAAGATTTAGTATTTCTGGTTGGTGGTGGTGTGTGTGTGTGTGTGGGGCGCTATGGAAGAGTTTGAGAAGATTAATAGATGTACAAACAGATTATTTCAGGAAAATATAAGCATCTAATTTTCACAAGATACATGAAAAACAAGTTTGGTGCATGACTGGGTATTAATTTAAATAAAGTTTGTAATTTTTAATATCTTATTAAGTGTGTACTTCTTCCTGCTCCTTTTTAGACAGGAAATGTAAAATATTTAAGTTCTAATGTGTAGTTATCTCATATTGTCTCATGGTTATGGTTAGTGTTGTTCAGTATGTTACTTTTCAGGCTTTTTTCTTTGTGTTGTTTTTATACTACATTTGTCTGAAATAAACATGCATTTCATTTCAGTGTAAAAATAACACTAATATGATTATACTGATAACATAAAATTATTTAGAATTGTTTTGTTCTTTTGATAAAATGCTTTTGCTGACAGTTAATTCACCATATTTGCAATTAAAACAAGTCGAGGTGAAAAACAAATGAAGCTCTTTCTGCAGAGCCTAATTACCATGACTGTAATTCTGCTTTTGAATTAATGGTTCACAGGCTAATGTTTAGCATCTTAATTCACTGCTGCAGAGAATTTGTGTGTCCCTCCACCTCTTTGGTTTCCTGACCCAATAATGGCCCGACACCTCGTCTCTTCCTGCTAAAATTAGCACTGGAGTGTCATTCTTAGCCGCGTTAATGTCAAAGCACTGCACAGGAAAGTGAATGTGAACAGAACTCTTTATGTGCATGTCTGGAATATAGAGATCAGTGTGGTTCAGGTTCTGATCTGTTTGACTATATCAGTGACTGTAACTTTATATGGGACACTAAGGAGACATTGGTGGACTTTTGAATAAACTAAATAATTTGTCCGACAATTTTTTTTTACCTCAGCTCCCCTGCAGACAAAAAAAAATCAAAGCAAGCCAGCCTATTATTAGAAATTATTACAGTCACAGTAGCTGTATTAATATTTAATAATCCTGAAATATTTTAATCTCTTTTAGTAATTAAACTTTTGACAGTCACATAATGAAGCCAAAGCAATGTGGAAAATACATATCACACAACTATTTAATTAGTTCCTAAAGTCATTAGAGAGTTTTGCACATATATATGTAATCATTCATGACAAAATGACACACTGGGTCCTTCAAAACTTTTAATGTTCATACTATAGATGGGTAAACTTCAGTAAAAAAGCCAATTTTCATGGCACACATCAGTTCAAACAAAAAAATGGGATTGATATTAATTAGCTGCAATGACTGTTAAATTTTTTGTTCTGTCTATAAAAAAAAATAAATTATTTGTTTCTGAGTCAATTTATACCTCTTGTCAAAATGAGCATTTGCAGCTCAAGTTCATAGCCACCTCAGCCTGTTTGTACCCACTCCCTGCTGCAATGATTTAACTGAAGTAAACAATTAAAACTTTGATCAATTTTCTGCTTCTTTTTTTTATTTTTATTTTGTCTTCCTCCTTTTATCTGTTCTGGTTGTTGTAATAGTACTACTGTAGTAGAAGTACCACCTTTTGTTGTTTGAGAGTTTACAAGTATTTTGCACACTGTCTGACCAAACTGTTCAAACACAAAGCATGCCCTATACACCCCAATGACCTTTAGGCAGTTCGTAAGCACTTACAAGAGCTGTAACAAGCAGGCGTGATCCGAGAATTCACTTCACCATACTCTTCACCCATTGACGTGCGAAAGAAAAACGTCAATGTCTGTATTGATTACAGAAAGCTCAATCTACAGACTGTAAAGGATGCTTGCACCCTCCCAAACTTAGAAGAAACACTGTCTACTTTGACTAGATCTAAGTGGGTTTCAGTCCTTGATTTAAAATGTAGCTACTACCAGATTAAAGTAGAGGAAGCAGACAAACCAAAGATCGCATTTGTATGTCCCTGTGGCATTTGGGAGTTTAACAGAGTTAAACTTTTCCAAGATGCATAAAGAACCTGAAACTCGCTTGAGAATATTATACACAATATAAAAATTGATCTGAAAGCCTGGAACATTTACTACTTACTACACAGTTGTAATACAGCCTTTTTATTTTTTTTTGTCCAAACAATTAGATTCAATTATAATTTCAAACAAGCCCCTTGAGTGTGATTTTCATTTATAATGCACAGAGAAGTCAAAATAAGGTGCAGAAAATAGGGTTAGGCATCAATACAAAATAAATCTGGGAAAAAAATTAATATACATACTACTTTGTGTAAAGATGGTCTTAAAGGCAGATATTTTTGTGTGACATTTGGAGAGAATATAACATCTTTAGTTCACAGTCAAAATGGTGAGTGAATGCAGGCTTTGAGGAGAACCAGTCAGAAGTCTTGAGATGTCCTCCTACATTTTGAACTTTCCTTATATGATTTTTTCTTTAACTAACTCAACAAGTGTTAGTGTTTCCATCTTTCTCCAGTTTGGGTTTCCACTAAAGCTACGTTCACACCAAACGCGTTTTGAGCATCTAAAACGCACCCAACGCCTCAAGTTGGACCCGCTACGTTTAGACCACAACAAAACTAGACGCGCGTCTAAATGGGAGGAGCGTCTTGGTTTTTTGGGGGGAACATTCAGGAAACTGTCACGTGGAAAAATGAGTCTCTCTGATTGGTTGATGTGGCGCGTCGAGCAGCAAAAGTTCAGATTTTCCATCTCGAGCGTCGGCTAAACGCTTTAGATGCACAGCGAGAGACCTAGACGCGCGTCCACCATTGACTTTGCATGCAAACTGGCTGCTTCCGCTGCTCAAAACGTGTCCGGTGTGAACCCAGCTTTAGAATCCATGGCTGCTGTGATTACATCATCAAATTTAGCTTTTATCTACACAAGTCAGTTAACCACCACCTATTTCCAACATATCACCAAACAAATAGTGAAACAAAGAGAAAATTGCTTGTCTCTAATTTACTTCATGACTATACTGGATTATTTCATACATTCTTCATAAAAACAAATACATCATCATTGAGTTGAATGTGAACTTATCTCAGACACCTCAGATTTAGTTCAACACTTTGCTTAAAGTCAGATTCTTGACTCAATTTTAAGCTCAGCTTTGAGCCAAAAATTATTTTATACTACGGTTGCTTGTATTCACATGGCCCATCCTCGTGAGATCATCATTTTTTGTTTTTTAACAATGACTCGGAACGCACCACAGGTATGTACTGGACTCTCGCAATGCAGGGTTTGATCCCTAAAGGTAATCAGTATTTACAGCAAGTAATCTTCATTCAAATCCACCCAGTAGTTCATGACAAATATGGTAACAGAAAAATGAGGTTGACTCCAACAACTATTGTCAAAATTTTCAGCAAAGATGTGCAATACTGCACTGACAATGCATTGGTAATGAGTTGCAGAGGTACATCTGCAACTTAAAATACTTTTTAGTATTGGTGTCCCGATACCAATACTGGTACTTGTACGCATATAAATGCCCCTAAACTCGTAACAGATACCAGTATTAATATTTGTAGAATGGTAATGTTACAGTTTACATTTCAAATAAAATCTGCATATAAAAAAATAATCTTATTTCTTATTTTTATTTATTTTAATATTTTACAACAATATATATAATGCTGTATATTTGATTATCTTATTTTCTAGTTAGTATCTTCTGTTTTTTAAAAGGATCTACAGAGTCGGTCTTTACTCCTCAGAGGCTCATTAGATCCACCTTTATCCACAAACTGGTCCTCCTTTATCAGTGAAAACTCATTTTGGTTGGCTCCCTGAGCAGAAACACCACAAGGAATTCTTTACTGCATCTGGCAAAGCTTCATAATGTCCAACCTGGGTCACTGGGTCGGGTTTTGAAGAAAAAAGTCTCTTCGAGTTTGTTGGTTAATACAGCCTGTAGTTTTCATAAGATATCAAAGTGCTCACACATATCAAAAAAGACACACTTTTAAAACTATTCAGGCATTCAAATGCCCCCCCCCCCCACACACACACACCCCTCATTACTTTCAAATGTTAGAACAGCTGCACTGTAAGATGTTCAAAGCTTGAGTTATTGTATTTTTTAACCTAGCTCTGCTTTAAACTTTGCAACAACTCTCTCCGTCTGGTGTGTTCTTTGGTCTTCATGATGCAATTTGATCAATAATATTCTGTAACAAACCTCTGAGGTCTTCACAAGATTAAGGTACACACAGATGGACTCAATTAAATAATTAGAGGACTTCTAAAGGCTCTTAGTTGCTCTAAATTTTAGTTCATAGTAAAGGGGGCTGACTTTTTTTGTAAAATGTTTTGAAAATCTTGTATCATTGTAATGTGACAAAATGTGGAACAATTCAGAGGGTATGAAGACTTTTCCAGGGTACTGTATGTGAGAGAGGACATTTTTGTATATTTAAAATACACATTTTCTGCATAAATGCAGTGTGAATATTGAGGGCTAAATGACTTTGCTTTTGATTTATGGACAAATAAAATGTTAACTGAAAGGTTAAAGTTAAAATATGCAAAGAATAAGCTAAAGGAAGAAAACTGTAGCAAAAAGCTTAAATCCACAAAAAAGCTAAATGTAGCAAAACTTCAGCTGAAAGGGAGCGTTAGCAACACTATAGTTAAAAGCTAAAAGTAGCAAAACATTTGCTAAAAGGGAAATCTTGTTTGTTAGTTAAATCTAGCCAAAGTACTTTTTGCTATTACATTTAGCATTCAGCATAGTTGTCACCCAAAACTATAAATCAGGGGTCACCAACCTTTTTGAGACTGAGAGCTACTTCAGGGGTACAGAGAAACACGAAGGGCTACTTCTTTGATACAAACATAAATTTGCACGGCTCACCTTTAATTATAGTATTACTAATAAGAAGAAATTTATACATGTGAATATTTGACTCCCTGAATACATCTCAATGTTAAAGACTCCTTATTATAATCATAATTTACTGTGGTAGATATGATAAATTATTATTATTAAAAAGTAATTTAAACTTTGTGTAGCAGCATTTGATTCAAAAGTTTGAATCACTTTTGGAGCCCGTCGTGTGACTGGAGTGTGGATAGTTGTTTGTGTCCCTGTGATGGTCTGGAGACCTGAGAAAGGCAAATGTGTTGTCTTGTGTTTTCTTAATGCATATTTCTCATATCTTCTTGTGTCCCTTTCAATCTCTTTTTTCACTTTTCTCCTTTTTCATTTCTTTGTTTACTTTTTCCGTCTCCGTGTTTGTAATAACAAATCAATCTCAAAAGAATTTATAATAAAGGTTTAAATATCTATCAAGTAAAGCATTATGGTGAAATGCCATTATGCTGCACTTGTGGCTTTATTTGGACACTCAGACAACAATTCTGAAGTTTCACATTTTCAGAGGACTCAGTAAAAAAAAAAGATTGTGTCCTGCAGGCGACTCAGAAGGTCCCTGTGGGCATCATGTTGGTGACTCCTGCTATAAATATTATCAGTTTGACCAGAAACAAAAAAACAGGCAAAGATAAATCAGCAGGAGGCAATTATTCAATTCAAAAACATTTCTGTACAAGAGAACAACCTGATATCATAATAATACATGAAATTTTGATGCAACGATGTTGCCATCCGTGCTTATATACACCAGTTCTGTTTTCTTTTTAAACTGCTTAGTTTTTCTTTTAAACTTCAGCATTTCAGTGGGCGGTTTGCTTCGAGTGTCCAACACGTTTTGTTTAGCTGTGGGGGTGTGAGTCATGACTCCGAAGTCCAGAATATTTTTATGCTCTACATTATTACAGTTTTAATGTAAAACATGATGCTTTACAACTGTGTTTAAAGCAGCTTGGCTGTGTGTTTCTAATGTGTGAATTTATTTAAAAAGACAAAAAGCCCTGGTATTTTAACCCTCAAAAACTGCTCTGGGGGGGACTATTCAACACAATTGTTAGAAATATTGTTTGTTAATATTGTTTCCACCTTAAACTAGTTAATCTTTTAAAGCTATCTTATAAATAAATGAAATAAATGACTTGTTTTTTTATTTTAGCTCTAGAGGGGGAATAGGTGTAAGATTGGGTAAAATACTGTGTGAATTATTCAAGTTATAACTTTAACATCCTCGAGGGCACCACCCCCTTTTTATTCTGGGAAAAAAAATTAAAAAAAATTGACAAATCAATGATTTGTTGTTTATCAGTCTCGTTATCCTAAACATGAGTACTTTGCATTACAGAAATCCTATTAAATTTTGTTAAGACACAGCCAGACATTGAATTACGTTTGATACACACTTGTGTACCATTTATTTATAGAATAATATGATAAAAGTTATTGCAGATAGGTAATGATGGACAGAATGCTTCAGGGGTAAAATAAAATAGGGTTATGACAGAAAATGACCAAATTTAAAAACAGGCAAAATATAGTGGCTCTAATGTAGCTATTTGATCCAGATAAACTGTAAAGACTCAAAAATGGAAATGGGCATAAAATTACTCTGAACCTAAAACAAAATACAAAAAATGTATTTTGAGCCAAAAAGGGATTTAAGGATGTTATTTTAAGGAGGGAGATTTTAACTAAATTTCATAGATAGAATTCATATGGGGAAACTTTTAAATTAATTCTATCAAAAACTTGTGAGAAGATGGGAACAACGCTAATCTGAGCACCAATCTGTCACCAGCAACACATTTTCTCGACTTTTCCAGTTTATGTCCTGCTGAGAAGTTGGTACCAAGTCAAGGCATCAGCTACCGGGCAGAGGTTGCTGAAGAGTGGTTCTCCGGAGAACTTCGTTGATGAGTGGTGGAAGATGACTGGGCAGGTTCTTGGCCCGGTCAGTAAGGGCACTGGTGCGATTGCTAATCATTGAGGAGACAGTGTCTCCACTCAAGGTGCTACAGAGTTGTAGCTGGTCACAATCTTCACTTTGAGCAAAACGGAGTTAAACAGAGCGCTGAGTAAAAAATTAACTTATTTACTTGACTGTCAAATCAAACCCAAGGGTTTTGGGCCAGTGCATTTACTTGGTACAAGTTTCTATAGCAGCTTTATGGAGACGAGGATAAAGGAAGATTCAGGATGAGGTGCTGGAAGAGAGGCCTCTGCATCCGGAGGAGCCATGAGGCTGGAGGATGAAGAGCCGAGGGACATGGAAGGTCCAAGAAAGTAGAAGGGAGTGACTAAAAGAGGTCCAGAAGAAGAGAGAGCTAAGAGCATGCGCGCTTTGGGTTTTAAAGTTTCTGGGGGGCAGAGCTTCCACGTTAGTTAATCCAATCACATGACTAATACGTCATACACTCAAAAAAGGTTTGCTTGAATTTACTTAAATAAATTGTCTACTTAACTGAATTGAATAAATTAACAAAGTTACTTCACATTCACTTATGAAGTAAATGAAAAAAATGCTTTAAATTTACTCAATTCAGTTGATTAGAACCTGTTGACATAATTCATTTAAATCCAATGCAAGCATTTTTATTTTTTATTATTTTCAGTGTAAAGTGGTGGCTACTTTACTGCGACGCGGGTCACCGGGGCCACACTGTGGAGCCAGGCCTAGAGGTTGTGCATGTTTGCGAGTGCCTGGTGACCGGGCAACCATGGAGACTAGCCCGAAGAGGAGACGTGGGTTTCTCTTCCCATAGGCTCACCACATGTGGGAGAGGTCAGGTGCATTGTGTGTTGGGCATGGGTCGAAGGCGAGAACCTTGGCGGCCTGATCCCCACTACAGAAGCTGGTTCTAGGGACATGAAATGTCACCTCTCTGGTGGGGAAAGAGCCTGAGCTGGTGTGTGAGTTTGAGAGGTTACGACTAGATATAGTTGGATACACCTCGACGCACAGATTGGACATTCTTTCACTCTGGAGTTGCCCCTGCTGAGAGGCACAAAGCAGGAGTGGGCATACTTATTGCCCTCCATCTTGGTGCCTGTACGTTGGGGTTCACCCCGGTGAACGAGAGGGTACCCTCCCTCTGCCTACATGTGGGGGAAAGGGGCCTCATTGTTGTTTGTGCCTATGCGCCCAACAGTAGTTCAGATTACCCACCCTTTTTGGAGTCCTTGGAAGGGGTGCTGGAGGGACTCTGTTGTTTTGCTGAGGGACTTCAATGCTCACATAGGTAATGACAGTGAGACCTGGAGGGGTGTGGTCAGGAGCTGTGGCTGTAAAGTTGTCGGTGCCTGTAGTGGCGGCAACCCTTGAACCCGTTGGTGGACACTGGCAGTGAGGGATGCTGTCAGGCTGAAGGATGAATCCTATCGGGTCTTTTTGGCCTGTGGTACTCCAGAAGCAGCTGATGGGTACCAGCAGTCCAAGCAGATTGTGGCTTGGGTGGTCACTGAGGCAAAAGCTCAAGTGTGGAAGGTGTTCGGCGAGGCCATGGAAAACGACACTGGACCAGCTCTACACCCTCAGAAGGGTCCTGGACAGTGCATGGGAGTTCGCTCAACCAGTCTATATGTGTTTTGTGGACTTGGAGAAGGCATTTAACAGTGTCCCCCGGGGAGTCCTGTGGGGGGTATTCTGGGAGTATTGGGTACCAAGCCCTTTGATACGGGCTGTTAGGGACCAGTGCCAGAGTTTGGTCCGCATTGCCAATTTAAGTCGGGCTCGTTTCCAGTGAGAGTTGGACTTTACTAAGTTTGCCCTTTGTCACCAATTCTGTTCATAACTTTTATGGACAGAATTTCTAGGCGCAGCCAAGGTGTTGAGGGGATCCATTTTTGTGACATTAGGATCCCATGTCTGTTTTTTGCGGATTATGTGGTCCTATTGACTTCATCAGATCATGATCTCCAGCTCTCACTGGAGCAGTTGAAAGTCGAGTGTGAAGCTGCTGGGATGAGGATCAGTGCCTCCAAATCAGAGACCATGGTCTTGAACTGGAAAAAGGTAGAGTGTCTCCTCCAGGTCGGGGACAAGGTTCTGCCCCAAGTGAAGTTTAAGTATCTTGGGGTCTTGTTCACAAATGAGGGAAGAATGAAATGAGAGATCGATAGTTGGATTGGAGCTGCATCTGCAGTGATGTGGGCATTGTACCGATTTGTTGTGGTGAAGCTCACAATTTACTGGTCAGTCTACGTTTCAACCCTCATCTATGGTCATGAGCTTTGGGAGGTGACTGAAAGAACGAGATCACAGATAAGATAAAAGTGTCTGAAATAAATTTCCTCCGTAGGGTGGCTGGGCTCTCCCTTAGAGATAGGGTGAGAAGTTCGGTCATCCGGGAGGGGCTCAGAGTAGAGCCGCTGCTCCTCCACGTCGAGAGGAGCCAGTTGAGGTGGCTCAGGCATCTGGTCGGGCCTCCTGGACGCCTCCCTGTTGAGGTGTTCTGGGCACGTCCCACTGGGAGGAAACCCAGAGGAAGACCCAGGACACGATGGAGGGACTATGTTTCTCAGCTGGCCTAGGAACGCCTTGGGATTCCCCCATAGGAGCTGGCCCAAGTGGGAGAGGGAAGTCTGGGTTTCTCTGCTTAGGCTGCTGCCCCCACGAGTCGATCCGGAATAAGCGGAAGAAAATGGATGGATGGATGAATGGATGGATGGATGGATATGTAACTAAGAAAAACATTACTTGGATAACAGAAAGATAGCAAGTACTCCTGAAATAAGAAACATTTTTGGTTAATAAGGCATAGTTTAAAACATGACAAGCAGATGCACACAGGATAGCATTAAAATTATTTTATGTGTTACATGATTATAACATTAAAAATAGTTTATCTCAGATGGCAGGTCTTGGATCTGGAAGTAAAAACATTTTTACTAACTTTTATTTTGTAGATTAAAGCAGACAACTTTGATACAAAAAGAATAAGAAAAAGAAGATTTTTTTTTCCCTTTTTACTTCTACAGACACAAGCTATGTTTACATGGACATAAGTAATCGGATTAAACGGCCATTCGGAATAAAAATGCGTCATGTAAACACCTCATT
>JARVJO010031060.1:0-10407 GCA_031762555.1 Cynodonichthys magdalenae | reverse complement strand
TGTGCTTCAACAGTGCCGGAATCGCGACGGACCCGCACTTGTGTGTTGGACCCATGCTGGGTTAAAATTCTTACATAAGACGCACCGGATTATAAGACGCCCTGTCGAGTTTGGAAAAAAATAAAAGATTTTAAGTGCACCTTATAGTCCAAAAAATACGGTACTTTTTTAAACTCCAACTCGTGGAGAAAGACTTAGTCATTCCTAACATCAGATGTTCTGCTTCATCTCATCTGCTTAACTAAAACTTATTAACATTTATGGTGGCCGCAGTAAATCCACATTAGTCAGTGCAAAAACTGACATTACCTCAGTGAATTTTACAGAAACTGAGCTCAAATTTTGTGTTAATAAACATCAATAACACGTCTTGTGACAATATTGCATAACTTTGCACATAATGTTATTTTCAAGGTTTGACCAAATTAGCTACAACCTTGTCGTCTGTCAACATACTCTAATCTCAGTCTGAACCTCTGACATTGATATGCAGTCCTCGAGGAATACTAGACCTCTAAATGTTTATTTTTTTAAAGCTGCTGCTCACTTTTAGTTTGAAACATTTGGCTCTTGCTTAAAGACTTTTTCAGCTGCAGGTTTTCGTAAAGATTAGGAGCTCCTTAAGATTGAAATCAAATGTTTTTCTTTTAGAGAATGTAATTAGTTTCAAAATGAAGTTTTAGGATACATGTGTTTATAGCCTTAACTCTGGGCAATAATCTGAACACCTGGCCATCAATCACATCAGAAAAAATGGGGTTTCTACGTATGGTTGCCCCCAAAGTAACGTTCAGCAGTTTAACTCAATGGACTTTAGAAAAACGATACCTAGGGCTTACTGAGGTATGAGATTGCTGCTCAGAACAACAAAGAGCTCTTTGTGTGCACCTCAGGAAAGAAGGTAGGAGAGGGGGGATCACCATGTGGGGACTGAAGAGGTGGGACTTATCATCAATACCCAGTGTGTCTAAGAACGGGCCAGGAGGATGTTCTGGTATAAAGACCCTTGTGTCTTCCATTGTGTCCCTGAGTGTGTCAGGAGTTTGTGGGGAAGGGGGGTGATTTGTGATTTTCAAGAGGCAATTAGGGTCAATACACATGTATGGCCAGTGTAATGGTCTGCAACCTCACATTTCAGTCCAATTTATCTTTAAAATAACAGAATGAATTCAAATGACCATCGTGTGTTTATTAAGCCAAACTGACAGATGTTTTACAGATCAGTACCATATTTTATGAATAAAGACAGTATTTCAAACTGAGTAAAAATATATTTACATTCAAGTATTTGCCAATATTGAGCATCAGCATGAGTACTAATAAAGGCCAATACACTCCCTACGATTATTTTGTGTGAGTAAAACAAAAAACAACCTGACTCAGAATTCAGGGCCCATGCTGCCTATTGTACAATGGTACTACCTGAGTACCAGTACACAGACAGTATCAGACCAATACTGATACTGGTGCATCCCTTCCATTATATTAGATATGGAGGAAGGGGTTCATTGTTGGTGACTCAAACCCCAAATTATTGTGAATCACATTGTGGCTTTCCTTTTCGAAGGTTCTAGATTTCCTGTCTTTCTTTAAATCTCCGTCTGTTAGCGATGTCTGTCTGTGAAGAGCTAACACTAGAGAAAAGCCTTCTAGGGTGCACATAAAACCCCAACATTTAGCACATGTTCACGCTTTAATGTTATGAATTACAGCTGCTTCAAAGCTTTGAACCAACTAATGGCCTTTAGGTGAGAAGATCATGGCCTGTCTTTAAGGCAGAATGTTGGACCTGGAAGGTCTCAGTGGCCTAATTTGAATGTAAACACTGAGTGTCAGTTTCTAGATAAATGGGTTGGGGGAGTGCGTCCCTGGCTGAAGGCTGGTCTTTAAAGGCTTAGTAGCATCCACTAAGACCTTGTGTTCTGCCTCTTGCCTCCTCAATAGAGCAAAGCTAATCTGGGTCTGCTGAAGGCAGCTCTTTTTGTCTCTTGGGTGACTGTCTACCTCTTTTAACATAAGTGTCTTGTTCAAGGACATTCTGACGGGACACATGGTTGTTGATGTGCACATAGTAAAAAAAGTGCTGACCTGCGAGCCAGTGTGTTGACTGTCAAATCACATGGCAAAGACCTGCTGTTAGATGCACAGGTCTCTGTCAGACTGCGTCTTCTGGTGAGAGTGGAGAACTGTCCCTATGACCTAATTACAGATGAAACTCTATAAAACATTTCACCGGAGCTCCAAAGACACTTACTTGCTTAGTTTTGTCCAAACATTATTTGTCATCACATTTTCCCTATCTCTACATCTTTTGCCTCTTTAGCCCCCACTGGTTCCCCAGGGTCGGGGTGTCAGCTGTTGCACAATAGGACAGCTGTATCCAGATCAGCCAAAGATCTGCATGTCCCTGGGGGTGGGATTAGGCCAATTAGTAGCTGTCAATCACCATGACATATCATGGACGGCTAAATCAATACCTGAATGAATGGAGGAAGGAAGGGGGGAGGGGGGGCGGTCAGGTGGAAGTCGGCTGCCACCAAGTGGAACTATAAGTGGATAAATGAAGAACCAAGTGTGACAGGATAAGAAAAAGAAGATTCTATGCAAAACAGGCAGTGTCTCAATAGACAGCATGGAGGCAAAAGAAAGAGAGCTGCTGATCTAAAAGTGAAATGAGAAATGATAAGAAGAGACAGGAAGGAGAAAGTTTAATAAAAAATAGTTGAGGTGTGTTTGAGAATAGAAGTAGAATAAGATTTGTACCCTAAATAAATCTTTTCCTCTGGAACCTCGAGAGATGTTGGAAATAAAAAAAGATGTGCAAATCAGAGCTCCATCTCTCCTTCCATCTATCTTTTCTGATCAGCTCTTCCTCTTTCCCATCTGTTTCGATTCTACAAACTTATGCGTGTGTGCTCTGGTTTCCAAAGAGGTTTGCAGGAGACGTGTTTATAAAGGTTGGGGGGGGGGGACAGCGGGAGATCTTATCTGCTCCTGACAGCTGAACCAAGGAAGAGAAAAAAGGCAGCAGCACAGAATCAATGGGATTCAGACAGAGGTGGCTGAGGTGCAGCGTGCAGGTAGTCAGGGAGCAGCAGGAAGAAGAAGACAAGGAACTGCAGGAAAATGTGGCTGCAGATGGTTAATAAAAAAGTATTAATTTCAAGTAAAAAAAAGAAGCAGTTTATGTCGATTCAATGCAGAAACGATTTGAAGAATAAAAAACAAATTGTATGAAGAGAGAGAAAAGGAGTTTAGTGGGAAAGGAAGGATGAGGATATTAACACATCTGTCGTCTGCAGAATATTAGGATATAATTGTGGCTGCTTTCACCAGCTAAAAGCCGCTGTTCCTTTTAACGCTTTCAGCCGATCGCGCTCAAACTGAATGGACTGTGGAGTTTGACTTACAGAAAAGAAGGGATGTGGCGGAAAGAGGGAAAAAAAGGGGGGGGCTAATCGAGAAAAAGCAAACAAATTACTCACACAAAAGAGGAGAAAACTGGAGGATCCAAGAGGCACGGAGGAAACAGAAATCAGAAATGCAACAGTAACATGAGATTTTTTTTTTGAAGCAATATTGATGAATGCAGAGCTGTGTGCGAACAGACAGAAAGGAATAAAAGACCAGATGAGTGGAAAAAAGAAAGCTGATAAAGGAAAGAAAGGGGAAATGAGACGATGTGTGAGCATGAAGCTGGGAACATCTGGCATGGCTCTCAGAAGTTTCTGTGGCCTTTTGATTCAGAATGTGAGTGTGGAGGAGATCGGGTGGGGGTTAGTCTAAACACACAGCCACCAGGCCTGCCACACTCACTCACACACGCCTGGATGGATACAGAGAGGAGTGAGGACGGTCTGAGGACCAGGACAGACAGAAAACACAGAGACGGATGGAAGGAGGGAGGAGGCGGACAGATGGAGGGGAGGAAAATGATTTGTTTTTGATTGATTTACCTGCTCTTCAAGGCCACAGAGTCGAGTAATCATGGGAGGATTTTTGATCCTCACTTTTTATTCATGTGTCTGCTTGAAGGTGACACCGAGTGTATTTCTCTCTTTTGACACAGAATGAAACGTTGCTCTTTCTGACCCGGAGCTATTCATAGAAACACTCTGACAAAGATCATTATCTTTATTTTAAATCAGAAAAAACACATTTCCTACATGTCCAAACCCTTCTGTGGACGTCCTAAAATCAACTTATTTCTGTCTTTCTTTCAGTACTGAAAGTTTTATATTTGTAATTTTAAAGTGGACTTTTCTGACCCTCTTTTGGGATTTTGGAAATTATGAACATTTTTCCTTCGTTGCATGTTTTAGCTTTGGGTAAAAAAAAACAAAAAAAAAACACTTTGGGTAATGGTCACATGTGTTTAACGTTAAAAAACATTTCCTCATTTTTTTTCTTTATTTTATACCTTCTATAACATGTATTATGTCTGCTCTTTGGGGTCCTAACAGGCCCATTTTCCGCCTGTTTTAACCCTAAAAGAGGAGCTGAATTATTCATTGGGTTGTGCTGATGGGTCGGTCACAAAGCCATGCGTAACGAGCTGCTGCTGTGGGGGTCTGCATCTGTTTGCATCAACACCAACATAACAGAGAGTCCTGAACTTTACCACTGAAAACATGATCAGAGTTACCTTAAAGACATGTTGTCTTAAATGGGTACGAGTGTGTGTGTGTGTGTGTGTGTGCCATTGTGTGTTTAGACGGGTCAGGCTTTCAGGTTTTAAGACAAGAAGTGTTTTGTCCTACAGGAATTTTGTGTGTGTGTGTTTTAGCTGTCGAGAGCTGAGTGCTGCCAGGATTTGTGGCTGTGCACCACAATGACCCTTTCATCCTAAGAACCCACTGATTGTGTGTGTGGCCCTGAATGTGTCTGTGTGTGAGAGTGATTTTGCAGACCTCTTTTTTTTCTGTGAGACCCAATCTCTTTATCTGTCCAGAACAATAAAAAGATTGAGGCCTGAGGACACACACACACACACACACACACACACACACACACACACACACAGAAGCAGAAGACAGACAGCAGGAAGATAAGCAGGCGGACAGAACATGACTGAGACTTGGGCCAGTCGTGTTGCTTTAATGTCCACATCGTTTAAAGCCATAAAAACTGTCAAAATATACAATTTATTAACGTTTATGACAGAACTTTTGTGTTTACGTCTATCATCTATCTATCGTCTAACCACTAAATTCTCATCATACCGAATGTCTAAGTCCTGGTCAGTTGTTTACACTGAAACATTTTGACTGTTGTCGACAAAGAGTCAATAAAATAATCCTTGGATGTTAAACAAAGTGGATGGACTCAGATGTCAGGTCAGAAGAGAAAGTTTTTCTCTCTTCTTCTGAAAACAAACGACTAAAAGCTGTGAGGAGGAGAGGCGACAGAAGAAGAGTCATCGGGGCAAAGATATCAGGCAGTGGAGAGATTTAAAGAACAAGTTGGGACTAAGAAAATATTTAAATAAAACGTTTAAACAAAAAAATTATTATGCAAATGAGCAGTGCTGAGATATTCTGAAGTCTAACAGGAGAATTTTGTCACCAATCATCAAATGTACTGTAGTTGTTACCAAAAACTTTGTTGTTTTTACCACAATTTTTTACAAAAACCCTGAATGGCAGCAAACTGGGCAGCAGAGCCACATCTAGTTTAAATTAGGGGTCAAACAATCATTAATGATGCAGAAATTATGTTAACAGCATTAACATTTAAAGCAACAACAAAAAGACACATAATATAAATAAAAGTCATGTATTTAGCTTCTTTTGTCTTAACAATAAAATATTTGGATTCCAAACATCAGCAGCATCCTGAGCAGAATCAAGCAGAAGTGAAGAGCTGAAATGTTTTACTAGCTGGAGATTTTCACTGAACAAGAAGGAGTTAAAGACTGAAGAAGTTCATCTGACTTGGAAACTCAAAATTAGAACTCCCTGAATAAAAAGAGGAAAACAGATTACAGGAGTATTTTAGCTGAAGCAAAGGTTTCAACTGAAATAACCGTAGTCAGCATTTTCCAGACATTTGGATGCTAAATATGGAAAAAAGGAACTGTAGTGCAGGAAGAAACCTAAATGTGGAGACAGAATGAGGAAAGGAACCGTGCACCGTATAAAATAGAGGAAGATGATGAAGAGGAAGAGCAGAAGTGAAGCTGCAGAAAACAGAGCAGAGGGGACATCTGTGTTTTTCTTCATCCAGTTTCTAAGATACAACTAGTTGTGCAGAGAAACCCGCTCTGACAGCAATCACACACTCAGACTCGCCTCTTTCTTTTTCTCCTTTTTCTTTCCTCCCTTTTGGCCTCACACTCCTAACTTGATGAGTTTTCCATGGCGGGGCCCCTGGTTCCTCGGCCTGCAGAGGTTCTGTGTAGTTTTGGCAAACCACCAAGCTATTTTTGGCACTCCAGATTGGTTGAGCACGCTAAGCAAAGTCTGGGTTCGGTCCCCACCGTTACTCCAATTTCATATATTCTGTTTTTTTTCTGTCTTCTTTCCATCTCTTTTTCCATCTTGGCTCACTCCACCTTCTCTTTTTCTCTGCTTTTCTTTCCTGTGGGCCTCTCTCAGACCGCTGCTCTGAACAATATGCTTTTATTTAAATACAAAGTTTTAGGGATGATAAAACCATTTTAAAACTTTGATGGATATATTTTAAAGCAAGGGTACCTTGAGTATACAGAGAGATATGTTTTCCTCACAAGAAAATAAAGTAAAAATGTAATATTTAAAGTAATTCAAGGATTTTTTTTTATTTGTACTGCCAAACAAATCTGCATTCCTTCTGCTGCCTCAGTGACTCACCTGGAGGCCAAATGCTAAATGAGAAATGCCTCTTTTAAGGAACAGTCCTTATATTTATTTTATTATCACTTGGAAGGTCACGCTGTCATTTAGTGCTGTGCAGAAAATGTATAAAAATTCAACTCAAACTCAACTTGAAAATACTGAACTGAAGCAAAAAATAACAAAAACAGCTGAAGCATTGTGAGACCGTTCTAAATGCCAAAGCAGATTTTATCTCATCTTTTTTTTAAATCTCAGCTAAACATTTAACTTTTTATGAAGTCTTACAAGATTTCATTTTTTTTATCTGTCTGTTGTTTTTTAGTAAAAAATTGCTGTATAATTTTACAGTAATATTTACAGACTGACTGACTGAACTTAGAGGAAACGTATGTTAGCTAACCACAGATACGCAGAGCTGCCTGGATTCTTTAATCAGTGTCTGAAGAGTCTGGGTGGTCCAGGAGGAGCTGAGGCTATCGTTACGGAAACAGTGGTTTGTAAAAATGTCTGCGTGTTAAAGAGTGGAGTCAGAAACAATGCTGGGGGGCCGTAAAGAGTTTAGTGTGAAACAGGTGCTGTGGGTCTTTTCAAAGCGATGTTTGTCCTCAGAAACAGCTCCTGTTCTACATTGCAACACAGGCAGACAGTACAGACAGGGGTCTTTAGTCTAGGCAGGAGGTGGGTCGATGACATCATTTTTAAAAGGTTGTGTTCAGGTCGTCCACATGAGATCACTATGATTGATTTTTTTTTAAACTTGGGGCCTTCTTCATGTGATCGATCTCTGAAGCTTTTATGTTTTTTTTTATGTTGAATGTGGCAAATAAAGATAAAACTCATTTATACAGGTAATGCTGTTAAACCCACAGCTGACTCATGTTTTGGATTTTAACTGTGTGCAGTAGACCCAGTTTACACAACGCAGGTTTGGAGTGAAACTTTAGCATCTCTGCTGCAGTTTGGATGTTGGTGTACACAACAACACATTTGAAACTGAAGCTTTTTATATCCAGGTCTCTGAGTGGAGGGTTTTGGAGACCACCTGAAGAGGTGTGAAGTTGTGTGCACCATAACAGCCAATAGTTTCTCTGTTCTCGTGTGATAAAATGAATGAGTAGCAATCTTGGTTATCAGAGCTGAGGGAGAATGTAGAGAATAAACAGAACGGGTCCCAAAACAGAACCCTGGGGTACACCACAGGTCAGGCTGGTGGTGTCGGACATGATGCCATTTACAGAGACATTAAAACTTCGGTCAGACAAGTAAGATGAGAACCACTCAAGAACAGAACCAGATAACCCAATATGATTTCTAAGTCTATTGATTAGGATCTTATGATCAACAGTATCAAAGGCAGAAGACAGGTCCAGTAAAACCAGAACTGTAGTGACCTGAATCAGCTGACATCAAAATGTCATTGGAAACTTTTAATAAGGTTGTTTCTGTGGAACGAGCTTTGTGAAAACCTGATTGAAATTTATCCAAAACATCATATTTCTCTAAAAAGGTGAACAATTGTTCTCTTACAACTTTTTCCAACATTTTTGAAACAAATGGCAGTTTTAGATATCGATCTAAAGTGTTTGAAATCTGTTGGATCCAGGTTGGGTTTTTTTCAGTACAGGTTCAACAATAGCATGTTTAAAAAAGCTGGGAACCACACCTGTTGAAAGTGACATATTAAAAAGTAGTAGGCCCAATAGAATTAAAAATCTTTTTAAATAGTGCAGTAGGAATATTATCAGCGGAGCATGAGGATGGCTTCATTTTATCCACTAGAGCAGAGAGATCTGGGAATTATACTGGTTAAAGAAAGAATGAAGCAAAGGGTCACGTGGAGGATCGTAAGAAATTGATGGAGAGATGTTTGCCCTAACATCACTGACTTGATCAACAAAAAATTTAAGAAAATGGTTGCAATCCGTTTTAGATGCTGCATGAGCTTGAGGTACCGGAGGGTTAACAATGGAATAAGTAGTGTCAAACAGCCTCTTAGGATTTCTTTTGCTGGAAGATATCAAATGAGTAAAATACTGAGTTCTGGCATTTTTTAATAGACTCGTTTAAGGAATTTCTCAGTTCCTTAAGATGGAGTCTATGAACAGAACAGTGTAGAGAAACATTCTGCTGTTTAAATATGATTATATATGTAAAAATATGTTAAATGGTAATTGTCCCCGTTTCTTCATATCGTCTTCATAACGTTTAGCTTTTTTTGTCTCCGAGCTGAAAATGCCCCCAGATTAGTGTCAGAAGTCTGGTCACCCTACAGTTTGGCCACCGAGCTGCAGGAGCAGGGAGAGGCTCTGATACCAGCCTCGTTTGCATAACAGTCGGCTCATTTTATTGGCATGTGTGCTGGAGCTGCAGGGAGACTCAGAAGGAGGTTTTGAGAATACACCACACACACACACACACACACAGACAGTAAATGGCTAACAAATGAGTCGACTGTGATGTAAATGATTGCTTCTTTCAGGGTCTTTTCATGTCTGTTGTTTGTTCCTGTTGGCATCCTGCACCTCTCTCTTTGTCATTCAAACTTTTGACCTGCACCTTTAACATCCTCAGCAACACAGAGGAGTCCAGACTGTGCTTTCTAATACATTAAAAACATCATAGTGTTTGTCTGAATACAAATAGTTTTTTCTGCCTGTTTAGAAACAGGCTGTGTTCAGTCATGTGTGGCACATCAGAAAAGGAGCACGTTGTTGAATAGAGGATTCTTTGTTTCACTTTCTTTAGTTCTTTTAGACACAATAAAAACAGCACAAACCATAGATACTGAAGTCAAAAAGATTTACTGCAACATACTTTATATTTTACAAGAAAAAATGATCCAGTTCATCCCCTTGAACAGGTGATAGCAACAGTCATCATAACTCTTGTCATCAGTTTTTAACCATTTGAACAAACTCTAGGTCCACTGGGAAATTTGATGTATTTTACTTCTTGTACCCCGCCCCTCGCACAGTGACATGTGGGTATAGATAATGGATGGATTATTTTCACAAACATAAAATACAATCAAACCACTTAATTATTTGAAAAGCAGCTTTTATTGATCACATTATTATAACAATTAGCCAGTTATCTAACTGAATCTATCTAATGCTGTATAGCCTACTGCAGGTGACAGGAGGTGAGTATTTTATACTCTGAGTATTCAGATTCAGGTGTTACATACTTTAATTCAGTTCAGTAAATAAGCATAAATAAAAATAACACCAACACAATGTGTTAGATACCAGTCTGAATTTAGAAAATATAATTAACATCATCAGACTGTTGATGTATCTTCTAGTTGTTTTCTTGTTGGATCTGTGACATTGACTCCAGCTGGTACTATGGCATTCAATATATTAGAATTATAAATGTGTATAAATGCTGTATAGACCAGCTGTGTGTAAATAATCAAAATGAGCATCAGAGCAGAACTGTTAAATGTGTCTTGTTTTACTTTGTCATCTATATCTCTTTAGGTTTTCTCATAGTAGGCTTAAATATTTTAAACATAGTTTCAGTTCACGTTTGTTTTTTTTTTTTTCTTTTTTTTTTTTTTTTTTTTTTTTTTTTTTTATAAAGTCACTTC
>JARVJO010031059.1:0-10408 GCA_031762555.1 Cynodonichthys magdalenae | reverse complement strand
CTTAGTGGACCCCCCCAAAAATTGCTCTGAAAAATTTCCCTGTTTGATGACCCCCCCAATAATGAGATGGGATTTTCACCCTTGCTTATTAGTTTTAATAAATATAATTTTGTTCTCTGAGAGGAAAAACATTCAGTAAAAATGACATCCTGTTCCGTAAACCAGGGCAGGAGAAGAGTCATTTGTAGCTGAAGCTTCAGAAGTAGACTGGTAGTAGCTGAAAGTAGTTATTTATTTTCCATAAAAACAACAAAGTGCATTTAAAAAAATTAAAGTAAATCAATTATTGAATGAAAAAGAGGCAAAAATAAGAAAAAAACCTATAGCAGCTATATCTGCCCCTTTTAAAAAACTTATTCCAAGCACTGACATCATGACGTCTGTTATAAACTTTGACCTGCAGCCCTGCTTTAAAAATATTCAGGTTATCCCTTTATTTAACATCGCTCTGACAGCTGATCCAGCCGTTTGCAGATGATGTGACGCACGCGCAGCGTATCCTCTTGAGAACAAAATTAAACTACGATAAAAACATTATTTGTGCGCAACAGGTGGAAAGGATCGGTCTGAGCTGGGGTTGTGTTGTCTCACGCTGCTGCAGCTTTTATAATGACGCGCAGTGCAGATGGATGATTGACAGGAGCGATCTGCTCTGACTGCAGCGTGCATGTGGGCAGGACTCCAAATGCAGGAATAAAAACACAAAAATAGGCGGAGATGAATTTTTTTAGGCAAAGTGAACGATTCATCCGAACAGGTCTGTCCAGCCAGAGAGAAAAACATTGAGCTGCACATTGTTTTTCAAAAAAAATGTGTGTTCATTCGTGTGTGTGTTTGTGTTTTTTTAGCGTGAGAAACGCTAAGTGTGGAGTGTGCACGTCCTGAAATGTGTGTGTCTCACGGTCAATGCGTGAGACTTGAGAGCCCTGAATTAATAACCAGTTGAACATATTGTCTTTGTTCATTTTCACAAATATTGCTTTGGGGATTTTTGTGTGTGGTTAATACTTTTAGTTTGATGTTATGAAGTAAAACTTGATTCTGTTCAGATGTTGCTGGTTTTCTAGTTTAAAGTGCTTCTTCACTCCATAGAGGTCTTGCCCTGAAGAGTTTTTACAAAGACCTGTTAGTGTGCCGTGACAAGTTATAAACAAGTTTTAAAGTTCAAACATTAAGAACTACTTCTGTAATAGACAATATAACATATTTGTGACAATCATGTTTTTCTTTTTTTTTTGTTGTTCTCTTTTTTTGCAGGTTTTGTTACAGAGTAAACTGTTAGTAATGATTTGTATGATTCCACTGGTAGAACAGCTGCTTAAATGCCAACAATCTCAAAGTCATTTAATCAAAATCCCCACAGTAAATCCAAACAGTAATTTCTTCTGTCATTCATCCAGCTGATTCTGAGAGGTACAATGTCTGCTTCCACCTATTGACCCTCACAGTTCCTCTGGACAGATGGAATATGACTTTAAAAACTGTCTGAATAAGAAAAGGCTGAGAAGCTGCTGTTTCACCAGTGCTTTAGCCAATAACACTCAGGAGACCCCTTTGATGTCACAGAACTCTTTTATGAACCAACACCTCCAGGGGCAATAAACCTCAACATGTGAGTTTTATGTTACCACATGTAGAAGAACCCAGCAGAACAAGCATGATGTCCTCTGTTGCTTAAGGATTTCAATGTTAGATGTTATTGGTTTATTGTTTTATTTTATGGCATGACATGTTTTCTGTTTATTTTTAAAGAAACTATAGTTTCTGAATACCATATATGGTTTTATAAGAATGGAAATTATGACAAACCTAATTAAATTAACACTGAAGATCTGAGCTCTGCTGCATAAGAAGAAGCAACAAACACCAGAAAACTGTGGAGCTCTTAAATGTCAGCATTTATTATTACGTGTCATGGAAAGTGAAGGGATAATGTGCATGTGTTTGTTCGTCTGCACCGTTTCTAGAATCATTAAACAGATTAAGAAACTTTCAGAAAGTAACATCTACAAATGATTACTTGTAAGAATCAATTCAATTCAAAATGGCCACTGCAGCAAAACAACATCAGCAAACACAGAAATGCTGCACCCCAGTCAGTTTTTACAATATAAATAAAAATATTCACCAGCAGGGGGGTTTCACTATAACTTTGCTATTATAAATCAGTCCTGATCAACAGAAACTGGTATTTTTGATTAAAAAAAACTAAATTATATAAAGTAATGGTAATGAATCAAGATGTAAAATCAGGTGCTCACTCACTTTAAAGTGACTGTCTTAATTCAAAAAAATGAAACTTAAAACAGTTAAAACAGTCCACATGTTCACCACAAACTCTTCTCTGAATCAAGCTGTTTAAATCTGCAAACAATGAAAAACATTTTTTTTCCAGATTTTATTTTAAAGCTTGTCTCATGCTGGCTTCATTATCATGATCCTTTTGTTTCATTAATTTTACCACATATAAATCAAGGTTTCAGATGCTAACCTGCAAATATATTCTTGCTAATTTCCAGAGAACCACATCATCCAGCTGAGGGGAAAACATTCTCTACTGAGCAGAAAGAGCTGGTAATTGTGCCACAGTCCTACCAAAATTGAGTTTATAGTGAATAAATAAATTTATTGGGTTAGTTTGGAAGAGCTCTGTCTCCTGGGGCAGTAAAGTAACAAAGTGCGGGGGGTCAACAATCGAGAGGAGACTGTTAGAGGAAGGAGAAGCAGCAGGCAGACAAGCTGCCAAGCATCATTACTCTGAGTTTGATGCTGGCAGGAATTTGTACGGACCCCCCCCCCCCAAAACAAGAAAAAAAACCAATAAGAGAATGGCAACCATAAAAGGATGATAAATTAGGATGATTGAAACAAGGAGTATAAAGAGGAAGGAAGACTTCCGTAGCTCATAAAGCAGCATACTAAATATAGTCAAACATCAATCAGCTACAAAATACACCTCATCTACAACAAGAATGCAAAGCAGAAACATAAAATAACTTCACATGATCATTTGGTGTTTTTCTGTATCACTGATTCTGTCTGAGATAGATGATGTTTTCACTTTTACACCACAGTTCATCAACACACTCTTCAGTCCTCCTTATGTTTGGAGTCAGCTGTTTCCACTTGTCCAGTCAGTATTTTCATTTCAGACTGTTTCTGGTTTGAAGACATACAACGGTTTAAAAAGGTCACTACATTCTTTCATTATGCTGTTCCTGTTGTTTAAATTTATTTTAATGAGATGCTGAAGATAATGTGTGGTTTTCTGAAACTACCTGTTGCTGTCAGGCTTTCAGTCAGATGGTGGCCAAAAAGGGTTCAGTTCTTTAAACAACTTTAAAAACAAGACAAATACATGGATTTGTGTTTTTATTTGAAGCCTCTGTGTCCGTTTTCTCAGCCAACTACTGAAGAAAGAAAATATATGGTTTAGTTCTCATCATAAGGCTGCTCATGGCCAGGCTGGAGTTTTTTTTTTTAATTCACAGCTACCATTTCCTATAAAAAGAGCTCAAGACCTTCAGCTGAACTCCAATAATCTAAGAGGACATGGGTTCACTGTCTGGGTTAGACTTTTTGATCTTCACAAACAGCCCCTCAAACAGACATATTAAAAAAGGGTAAAGGGATTTAATTTAATCACTGATAAAAAACATAAAAAAACAGTCAAGTGTCTGCATTTAATAAATCTTTTGTTGACCCAACTTTCAACAAAGCTCAACCACAAATCGAACTCGGTGCCAAACCGTGACCTTTTTCCATTGAATTCTGCTCACTGTTAATATGACCTTAATCCTACAAAAAGAAAAACAAATCAATAGTTCATGTCTAAGTTATTGACTCATTAAGATGAGCACACGAAACACACTTAAGGAACCTGACAATAGTTCACTTAAATGGATAAATAATGCTTGTTTGTTTTTTCAGAGGTGATCCAGAAACAAACAGACTAAGTCATTTCAGCCACAAGAAATTGTTTAATTTATTTTGTTGTTTGTTTTGTTTTTAAAGAGGAACACAACTGTGGTCATCATGAATAAAAGTGATTATTTTAAAGAGCACATCTTTGTATCACCCATAAAATTGACCATGAAATGTTCCCATGTTTCCCGATGATCAGATCTCCCAGCATGTCCAGTGAAACCAGTAGAGCTGGGCCCCATTTCAGAAAGCAGGATAAGTGATAATCCTGAGTAAGTTCTGAGGTTATTTTGCGCATATCCTGGGTTTTTGGTTTCAGAAAGCCAGATAGCAGTTATCCTGAGTTAACTTAAAGCTGTGTCACACTAAAAGATTTTAAAACAGTCGGCCGATTTTCAAAGACTGAGTTTTGGTCCTACAGTGTGTGGTGTACAGCCACACGGCAAGAGGCAACACACCACACATGAAAAGATATTTCATTCATGAATGTTCAAATTTCAGATGTGAAATAAAAATGTGATTAAATGTCTTGTTATTTCCAGATGAACATCTGTTTGAAACACAAACAAAAAAGAACATCTAAAAATGCTCAATTTTTTCCCCTTAAGTACAGCTTGTAGCTGTTTCACAGGACAAAAAAGGATAAAATTTCCTGGTTCTGCTGGAGGTTTCTTCCTGTTAATAGGGAGTTTTTCCTCTCCACTGTTTGCTCAGGATGGGAGACTGTGATGAAGTGATTCAGCACAAACTGCTGGTTCTTCTTTAGATTGTTCTGTTTTCATGTACAGAGCCCTGAGACAACATATGTTGTGACTTGGCACCACATAAATAAACTGAATTGAATTGAAAATTTCAGTTGCATTTCTACTCTCTCATATGAGGTTATGTTGAAAGTTTTAAATTCCCACAGTAGAAAGTTGAGTTCCAGATGGACCCGCTTCAGCTGATCTTCCATCACAGCTCTTTTAGGGGAAAAATTACCAGTCCCTCTGCTACACAATGAAAAGTATAATAAACTACACCTACACTGTTATAGAACACAATAATCTGCACCTGGGTCTGCTCCCTGTCTGTGGCAACAGACAGTTTTTTCATCATCATCATCCAATGATGAAACGTACTAAATTAAGTGTACTGCAGTCCATTGTAAAAATAAATAAATAAATAAAATATGAAGTTTGAATAATCCTGACTGCTGCATTGAAGAGCTATGGTGCAGAAGTCACCTCAAGACACAGAACAACATCCACAACTGATGAGACAAGAGATGGGAGTGTTAATTTATACTTTCATACTAAAGGAATGTGCCAATAAACAGCAAACACTGTTAGGCAAACATCACATTTTGTATTTCTTTAGTAAAACTTTATTCATTTCAATAAAAACAAAATAAATGATATATACACACAATAAAATCAAATTAAAAAAAGTCACAAGTAAAATGAAAGCAGCAGGAAGAAGAAAAAAAATCTTATATCTGCCCCATACCTTAGTGTATCTAGATCCACTTTTAGTATTAGATAGCGGTAGTGGTCTGGACCTTTGTCACATTTTCTGTAATGGAGATCAGACTTAACCACCTACAGTAAGCACTAATTAGACACATATGCTTACATTATCATACTGTTTTCAAGTGTACAATATTAAATATTGCCAGAGAGAAGATGGGGAACTACACATTAATTTTTGGGGGGACACATTAATTGCGTGTGTTGAATTTAACTAGTTAATTATGTAATTCATTTGTTAAAGGTTGAACATATCAGGACTTTACCTGATTTGACTATGTTTTTATATTAATCTATTGCTGCCATGTCTGTTTGGTACGAGCTGGCTGGCACCTGACTGAAAACACGCGCTCACTTTTATCCACCTGAATAATTGTAAAGAATAAAAGTTTAGATTTCTGTGAAATCATGCATTGACTTGATCAGCAATTCTCTGCCACACTACTCTCTCTTGCAGCAGCAGAATTTATTTATTTTTATTTATTTATTTACCATTATTTAACCAGGTAAGTCCCGTTGAGATCTCAGATCTCTTTTTCAAGGAAGGCCTGGGCCTGAAGGCAACCTATTGTACATGTTTTTAGGGTAGGTTAGTATTACCTTTTTAATATATGTTAGTATTCTCCATTTGCTGTTTTTAATATTTCTAGTTCCAGTAGTGAGAAATATGGGCTGTGTCCAAAACGAGAGGCTGGGTCCTCCGAAGGACCCGGTCTACCCGGTCGAGGTGGGCTGGGTAGACCTCGAAGACCGGAAGAAAGTAACTGTGAATTTAGACGGTCTAGCCTTCGGCTTTATTCCCGCCCTTACCTGGCAAAAGTCTGGTAGCCTACCAACCGTGACGACGCTAAACAAAAGCTAAATTAGATTGAAATAAGAAAAATAGCAACATATTAGCGTTATTAAAATCACAAAACAATAAAATTAACTTAAAGACAATATTTGAAGAACTACTGTAGGTGCATGTTTATTTCTCCAAACTAGATCGTTTTTTTTTCTGACAAAAATATTATTTAAAAACATGTCTATACAAATAATAAAAGTATTAACAACACAACCGCTTGAAAATTTTAATTTTTATACTGCCAGATTTTTATTTGAAACGCATTCCTTTCACAAGCTTCATTAGCCATTACTAGCAAAAAAAAAAAAACTCTGGTCAGCCCGCAATGCATTATGGGATATGGTGGGCCGAGAAGGATCCATCGGACCAGTCCTTCAATTCAGGGCAAAGGAAGGACGCATCAGAGGAGTCTTTGGTTTTGGACAGCCTCCGTCGCGGCGCTGTCACGTAAGCGGCCGACGAATTCGGCCTTCGGAGGACTCGGTCTCTTGTTTTGGACACAGCCATGGTCTTCAGGTCTTCTTACTTCCTCCCATTGCCATGGCGAATCACGTTATCTGACTTCCATTGATGAGGGCTTCTTTTATATTCGTGCTCCAACTTAATTCAGAGGTAACTTGACTCAGACTTTAGTTACTAGTTGATATTGCCTGTTCTGAAACCAAAAGTATCACATAACGGGGTAGGTTTATTCAGAGTATCTGCCTTCTACCCAGGGCTTGTTAATCCTGCTTTCTGAAATGGTGCCCCAGTGCCTAACATAACAGTAAGACTCATGTTGTTTGCTTCTACCACTCACTGACCTCCACTGGTTAACAGTGCTAACAAGCATCAAATTCAACAGCAACATTATGCTAACAGCTACCTGGAGTGGTGAAAGTACTCAAACACTTTACTTAAGTAAAAGTACAAATAAACAGACAAAGATGTACTCAAGTACCACATTTTTTTGAGTAAAAGTAAGTAAGTACTTTTACTTTTCATACTTTAAGTATTAAAAGTATTAATAATTAAGTATTTTTAAAAGCAAGTACTTACTTACTTTTACTTAAGTAAAAATGTTAATATGATACTTTTACCACATTTCCCTAAAGGTCTACAATATCATGAAGTGTGCCTACTGTATTTATATGTTTAAATAAATCAATGGTGTTAATTAACAATGCTGCAGACAATGTTTTTGTGATTACCCTCTGTGACACTGTTCACAGTTGGATTCTGTGCATCGTCAGAGATTGTGACAACAGCTACAGAAGCTATAAATTCGCCACCAATCTCCTCTATTAAATCTGTACGAGATGTTGTTTTGAACCGGTTAACTTGAATAAGTCTTTTAAATAAGGCCATGGGTGGTACATTTCCTCTGCCGCTGATGTGGAATCGCCCCGGTTTTCTAAAGGCTGGATTATATACTTCAATAAGATGTGAGACAGCGGGTTGCTGATTGCACAATTTCAGCGTGTCTTTTCATAACAGAGTATAAAAGAGATGAAGACGTGATGGGCCAGAAATTATCATACATCCTCTCTCTGCCCTCCCACAGCTCGTATAAAGTATATAAACTACAATAACGATGACTGGATAGTGTTTTGTCCGCTCAGCGCAAGTGATAAATTGAGTAAAGTAGAGACGTTTTTTTCTTTAAAGACAGGCAGAAAAAAAAGGTGTGACCAGCTGCGTGCTCACGTTCATCCTCAGGACCTGGATCAAACCAGCTGCTCTTCGAGCTCTTTTTAAAACTGGCTTATCATTTTAAACAAAATAACACGCAGAAGGAAGAGCTGTTGGGTCTTGTTCCAACTCCTCGGCGCTGAGGACTGACCCGCTGCGGTGCACCTCATGAACAAACACACCTACGAAGTTCAGACCAATCACACGCTCCAAGCTGCAACGTCCGCGTCTCGCAGTTCTGACCGGGGGGCAATGTAGAGGACAGCTGTCACCGGGGGATAGCAGCGGGAGAGCAGACGGAAGTTCGCAATTTTTTGTCACTCAGCGGGGGGAAAAAGACGTGCAACTCGAAGTATAAACCAGCCTTAATGGATTGTTCCTGCTTTGCAGTGGTTCAGTGGACCAGTTACAGCAATTCCCCTCTTGCCATTGATTACTTTCAAACTAAAAAACAAATAAAAAAACGTGACATAAATGTAAATAGAAAGTACAGATAATTAATGTAAAACGTAGTGAAGTAAAAGCTGAAAGTACCCATGATTAAATGTACTTAAGTACAGTAACAAAGTACCACCACTGGCTACCTGAAGACTAAAGCTTTGGAACTTAAATGGAGCAGTGCTGTAAGTGAGACGAGAATACAGTATGTACCACCATTTTGAAACAGTTGTATAATTTCCTAAATTTCGTTTTGATTTTTTAAATTGTGTTCATAAAGTAAAGTTATACTGTTGAAAAATGTGGTAATACTTTGTACCATGTCATAAATGTTGACAGTTTATCAGGACTTAAAGGTTGTACTTCAGCCATCCTATAGGGAGCACTGATCCTTTATGGTGTCAGGTATTTGTTGATGACTAATGTTCTTATTCTGCACTCATCACCTAGTAACACAGCATGAGTGTTTCAACTTGTTTGTTAGAATAGTGTGGATGTAAAAAAAATACAAAGAGAGATATATTTTATAAAAGCATCCAGAAAAGTGTAAATGGGGCTTTGGTCCAGATTGCCATTTGTGTATCTTTGAGAAAACCTGCTTCCACATGCAGTCACAGCAGGGCTGTTTCTCTCTACTTTAAATATTATCTTTAAGACTCGTATTTTCAATAAACACCATTTTCATTGCCTAACCTTCCCTTCTACACACTTCTGTTTCTGTAATACCTGCACTCTTATTTATCACTCACTACACTGCAGCTTCTTCTTGAGCAAACAATTGAATAATGTTTCTTTCTTTTAGATGGTTTGGAATAAAAAAACATTTGCTAAATGCCTGCCAGGACAAAACGACTGCTCCACAGTCCAAATGTTTTGCTCTTTGAGTAAATACTCTGGAAACTGTATCTGATCAAGAACAAGCTTTCAATGTATTAAATGAATAGTTTGGATTAGGTTTAAATCTGTTTCTTGGCTGGTAAAGCAAGTGCTATTTACCACATCACTGGAAACACAGAGTATATATAAATAAAGACCTCCCAGCTCTCCAAGAATCTAATTTTCCAATGAATCATTTCTCTTGACTGAACGTAAATGTGAAATTTAGCCTCCTGGAGCAGGCTAAATGCATCAGACAACTCTGTCTGAGACAGCTTCCCATCTGACCTAATTAACAACATATTCATTCAAACATGCTTCTGAGAAGATCGTTAAACATGAAAGCAGCAGAAGCCATCGTGCCAGCAGGAGAAAATTGGGCTTACTGAGCAGAACAAACACACTCACAGCAGATAAGAATCTAAACAGGGAGCTGAGCAGCATGATGGAGGAACAGACGGGCACACATCCATCATCATCTTCAACACTGTAAAAAGGTTAAACACCACATTATGTTCAAATGGAAGGTCTTCTCCAAACACATTTTGGATTTACTCAAATGGAACATGTAAAAATGTTGGATTTTTTTCATGTTTAGTTTTTAAATTTAAATTAAAAAAAGAAGTAAAGAATTTAGAGGTAGCTGAAAAATTTACACATCGACAATGAGTGACAATATAACAATCCTTACTGGAGCTCTGAGCTCAGAGACACTTCATTCAAAGTTTAACTGGATTTGACTGAGCAAGCAATATTTACTTATTTATTTATTTATCAATCTTTTGCACAGTTACTTTACAACCTAATGTTTAACAAAGTGTGACCGAGTCATACAAACTTTTAATTTGTCTAACCTTTCCAATATGTTTGCAAACCAACATCTCTTTTTTTCTACAATCTTTGAACATTTTATACAATTTATACTTCAAAAATTAAGTATTTTTGCTTTTTTTCCCTAAGTGTGTCTCAGTACTACAGAGTTTTACAAGTACTGATAATGGAGCTAAACCCAAATTATTAATGCTTATTAACGTAAATAAATACAGCCTCTCCCTGGGCTGCCACCTTATCATGGTGGAGAGGTTTGAGTGTCCCAATGATCCTAGGAGCTATGTTGTCGGGGGCTTCATGCCCCCGGTAGGGTCAC
>JARVJO010031058.1:0-10414 GCA_031762555.1 Cynodonichthys magdalenae | reverse complement strand
ATTACTTATACCTTATTAAAACAAAAAATACAACCACAACCTTTCATCACTGTGGATTTCATTAAGACGTTTCTTAATTTCTCCATGGTCTCTGTTATCTTTAAGTTCTGCTCCGAATCGGCTGATAATGAGAGTGATTCCTTCGTTTCTTTTGTTTTGCTCTAGACAACTTATCAAAAGCTAGCGTTAGCACTGACCAGCAACAGGATGTAAACCTACAGCAAGTCAGGAGTGACAAAATATAGAAAAGCGCGCACAAGACGCCATGGGGAAGAATCGATCTCATGCTCTGTGAATCAATTTTCCCAAATTTAAATGAAATTGATTCAAGATCGATTAAATCCATTTTTTTACCCAGCCCTACTGAGGAGTCTTGTGAATATGCCTCAAAATATACAAAGGAGGAACACCACTCAGACTCACCACAAAGTCAGCGACATAATACTGCAAAATATCTTGCTGGTTTAAAAACTCAAGTGTGGTTGTATCACAGGATCACCAGTCACCAATTGTGGTCAATCTATTCATGGCGGAAGTGGAAAAAGGACCCCTGGACTCCGTCAACGGAACAACATCAAGCCACTGCTTCTGATATGTGGACGACACCTGGGGTCAAAATCCAACATAAAGAAGAAGAAGCGTTTTCCAGACACATCAATTCTGACAAGTTCTCCAGAGAGGTAGAACGACAACAAACTGCCTTTTTTGGACAGTTTGGTGAACATGGAAAGACATAGAAGCCTCAACACAGGTTTGAAGGCTCCTGCATACTCCCTCCAAACTGCAGAAATTGGTGCAGATTGTCGCAGTTTCATGACGAAAATTGCGTCACTCGGTTTGCAGTGCCGACGGGAACTCCCCTTCTCGACACAAGGCCCTGGCCGAACTGTTTCTCACTTCAAAATACAAAAAAGCAACTCGCTTCCAGAGCAGACTGTTGTACCAGGAAGCAGCGATTTATAAAGACAGTCAAACGGCCAAAAACTCATGAAAGAACATAAAACAGACATTTTGCACGGAGGAATCTAACTGATAAAACCTGTGTAGCTTAAACCAGGACAGATTTGTTGATAAATAACGGCGGTTGACGAGTCTCTGACTTTTATTTTCCGCATTTAGACTCCAGCGGGAGGAACCCCTCTGTAGTGACGTATACCGCAGCGGGAGGGGTTTTCCAGGAACTCGGCACGGTGTGTCTCAAGGACTATGAATGGTGTGTGCGAAAACGAATTCCGAAAAACCATGTGACCGCGCGTCGACTGTTCGGCTTCGGAGGGAGTATGCAGGAACCTTAAATCAACTTACACAAGTCAGACCACCTGTTTGACTCACCACCCACTGAACACAAACTTTCTGTTAGAACTCTACACCATTAGGCCGAACACCTCCCTACAGGACAAAAGGGATGTATAAGGAACAGAAACACATCAAATAAGCTCACTAAGCATGTGGATAACTGGTCTTTTTGTCAAGTCAGCAAGGACATCTTAATAACAGGGGACTTGTCCTGTAACCGGTGGGTTGCCAGTTTGATCCCCCATTCCAGCTGTTTCAATCGTTGTGTCCTTGGGCAAGACATTTCACCTGCCTTTCCTACAGATAGTGGTCAGAGGGTCCGATGGTGCCGGTGCATGGCAGCCTTGCCTCTGTCAGCGTGCCCCAGGGCAGCTGTGGTTACATTGTTGCTTATCATCATCAGTGTGTGGATGTGTGTACAAAGGGGTACATGGAGTCAGAGACTTGATAAAACGCTTTTCAAGTTCAATCCATTTACCATACAACATGCCACAGAACAAAACACAGAGGGAAAATAACAATCTACTTGCAAGACTATCTGAGAAACTCTGAAGGATTTTCTCCAAACACAACATCCCAGCACATTTTAAACCCAACAGGACTTTCAGACAGAGGCTGGTCCATCCGAAGGACAAAACCCCAAACAAACAAACAAACTGAACAATGCAGTTCAGTATGTGAATGGTTCAACACTGGACAAACAGGTCTTTAAGACAAGGTCTACCAGGTCCACCAACCAGTTTCTTTTAGATGTTCCTAGATCCAAAATTAAATCCAGAGGTGATCGGGCTTTTGCAATAGCTGCTCCAAAGCTGTGGAACAGTCTACCTCTCAATATTTGGTCTGTTGAGACTGTTGAGGCTTTTAAGTCTTTGCTGAAGACATCTTTTTTTTTTGGCTTTTGATTAAGACCAAGTTTGAGGTTCAGTTAGAGCTGATGTCTTTTTTTATAATGCGTTTCTGTATTTTACTAGTAACCATTTTTTTTTTATACAAATCTTTGACTGAACTGTAAAGCACTCTGGTCAGCTTTTGTTGTTTTAATGTGCTATATAAATAATTTTGACACAGACATTGACAAGACTCAGCTGTGCACATACACATCAAGGATGAAGAACAGCTTTTTAGAAGACAAAAATGTACATATGTTGGACACAAAAGACAGAAAGTTTGAGAGAGATTTAAAGAAGGTTTAAAAAAGCCATTTACATCAAACAAGAAAAAGCACCTTTTTGTCAATATGCCATGTTCTGAATGACTGAGACTGGACAACAATTTCACTAGTTCTGCACACATTTGGTCAGCATTATAATTAAAAAAATGTGATCAATATTTAGCTCAGGATAATTTTCTTAATTAATTGTACTAAAAACCCAGTTTTATTGGACTGACATATAAACATTACACGGCCTTTACTAATGTAATAATACTGTATCAAAAAGAAAAATAATTAGGTCCTCTGGACAGTTTCTTCTTTTAATGAAACATTTCACCAAACAATAGATCCGATTGATTCTTTGGCTGATGGTCCTCTTTAGCATGTGAACAACCTGTTTGTCCACCATGTGGAGGCAGTGCTTATAAGGCTGAGTTCACCGGAAACTCCTCAGACTAAAGAAGTCTCTTGGAAGAGAGATGAAACGTTTCATTAAAAGCACCCGTCCAGAGGACCTACTTATTTTTCTTTTTGATTTTTCTACCTGAATTACTGAGATGCATCAGGACGTAATTATACTGTACTTTCTTAAAAATATTTGTTGTCCCCCATTTTCACCTAAATCTAGTACTTGACCAGAGGTTTTATTAACCAAATAACCATTTTTATTTACCCATTTTTTTGTATTTATGAAAGAATGAAAAAATCTGAAGTGCAATAGATCACAGAGGAATGTGCAGTCGTCATATGAAATTCACACAGTCAAACTCCAAACATGGACCGTTTGTGGCTGAGTCCTGGTCCAGTCTGAGGTAAATGTGTATAACTAGCTACTGTTTAGACTCATGTAGGCATACCTGCAGAAGATGACTGCAAATCTAACAGCCCATCAAAATAAGTCAAATTATTGGTCAAACTAGAACAACAGGTATTCTAGCCATATTTTTATAACTTTAAAAATGGATGTTATGTGAATTTGTTTAATATTAATTTATGGTGTTAGCCTGTTTCTAAAAAAATGCTTGTAATTAATGTTCAATTTAATAAAAAATAACTAAGATGAGTAAATAGTATACTGACAATATTTTGGTAATCTTGTCAACCAGAAAAAAGTGCAACCTCAGAGTTGGAGGCACTTTTTTACTTTCTATCCAGTTTGTTGAGAACACATTTCTAATATTGGTCAATCCTGTTCCTTCAACTGTAGAAAACAAAAACTGATTATCTGAACTAAAAGTTGACTCAACCTGAAGCCCTGTACTTTACTGGCAGGATAACTGAATGCACCAGCAGAAAGGAAGGCTGTCATTCACAAATAACATACCCTTTTTATATTGTGCTTACTTAATGTTTTTACATCTCTCTCGCTCTCTCTGCTTCATGCAATTTGCAACTTTATGCAACCTAGAAGGCAGCATATGATCACTGTTTACTTTAAATAATAAAATTTGATAGTAAATCATCTTACTAGCTCACACTCTGGTTACAGAAATGTTAAATGCAGGTCAATTGAACCTCAGCAAAGTTATAAACAGAAAAGGGGTCAGCAACATGTCCTTTATGTAATACAAGTATTGTATAGTGTTAACAGAGATAAATTAGAAACTTTTTAACAAATTGAGCTTCAAAAACATTGAATTTTAAGACTACATGTATATTATTTGGTCAGCAAAGTTTGAAGATATTTGATTATCTCCTGATGTGAATTACATAAAATTTGTGACTCAACACAGAGGTAAGACAGGCCCCATAGGCAACTTGTATACTAAATTATAAAATTTCTACTTCTTTGTGTTGTTTCGTTCAAACACAAATATTTTGCGGCTTCAAGATTTGAAGCACAAGTCATCTCAAAGGCCTGGTATTCCTTGAGAGAATGTATTTTGCCCACTACTATACAAGTTTTAGTCTAAGCAGGCTTTTAGGTAGGATTTTGGAGGAGGGCTAAAACACAACACAAAAAAGTTATGACCAGATTGGAAATTATGTAAACAACACACAATAGCTACTGTACCATTACTACACACCACCTCTGTCCAAGCCAGTGCAATTTATTCTTCATTTGTCATCCTCTGGCTTCATAAAATAAATGTGGTCGACCCCTCTGCTGCTACTCCACAAAGGCTGCAGGCACCATTCAAATAGTTTGTTTGTTGTGAATAGGTACGACTTTGTCAACTTTGGGCAGAATATCTATAAAACTGACAGAATTACAGCTGTGGTGCGGTGGCCATCTCATATTGGATTGGCTCCAAAATTTAATCAGTTGTATATGTCCATTTACTGACTATTTCCTGGAATATTCACTAAAAGTTGTCTAACAAACAAAGTTGATTACTTATAGTTAATGGTGTATTTTTAAACAAAGATCTTGTGCAAGCTGATAGTACTGATATGTGCTGGGGATCAGTCCCAGCTAGTACTAGCACAATAGTTTTTAAAGTCAAAATCTGTAAAAAATAACTTAGTTATAGCCATTTCTGTAAAATTCACTTAGCTGTGAAGGCCATCCTAAGTGGGGCTGACAAATGGTAACCAGTTGTAGATGTGCATCCAGCAATTAATATGAGTTTTCTTAAAATCTGTCAACCGATTCATATTATTTGCCAACACTACAGACAAACACAAACAAAAACATTATAGCCCCCAAAATATATCACTGTGGTTGCTTTGAATGTTTAACACAATGATGTGCAAGATTTGTCAACTGCTCCTTGTTCAAGCAAGCAAAACACACAGTGTGTTACGCTATTACCATCTCCACTCTGCTGGTTCAGACATTTACCAATATTTTTAAGAAATACAGCTTGAATAAATAAAAAGACCACTGCTATTTTTTTTTTAAATCAGTATCTCTACATGTTTGACAGCCATTTTATACCACTGCCTGTTGAATTCCACTTCAAGCACACCTCATTCTATCTAATGAGGTAAAGATTAAATGATCCCCTGAACCAAATCTTATTTAATGAGGAAAAATATGAAAACCGCTGCTGTGGTCATCATTAACCTCTTGAACTATTGACCAACTGGATGGCAAAAACAATGCTAGTAGTAATAACCACTGACCTTGAATAAAAAGTTGAAACAAAAAGCTTTGAGTATGAAAAAGAGGAGTTCAGTTTTGTTTCATTAATATAGAGGGATAGAGTGAGCTGCAGGTTTTACTGTGGTTCAGATGTGGATGATCAGATCAAGACCCTGTCATGGCCAGTCTAATCCAGACCCTCACTAAAATCATCTAGAATGTGATCAAGACAAAGATGGGTTGTCCAACTCTATCAAATAGCTGAGGTTCATAATTTTTCCACCAGAATGTCCTGATGTATATCTCAATCATCCAGGTAGAAAAATCTAAAAAAAAAATCTTAATAGGTCCTCATGTTTTTTTTGTTGCATTATTTGAAGTCAGAAAACATACTATTATTTTGACCATTTGTTGTGTTCTGCAAATAAATGGTTTAAATAATATTTTTATATATTTGGAAGAAATGTTAGTAGGTTTAAAAGCAAGTGTTTTCATTTTACTGAAAACATACTTAGAAATAGTCAAATGAGATAAAAATCAGATTTTTCTATTTGATTATAAATGAATGGCAAGCAATTATTACAGGTACCAATATTTTACCATGAAAATTATTTACATAGACTAAAGGTTTATCCAAGTTAGCGTCACAACTCTTTCCCCTCATGATGATCTGACAACATTCTGACAATATCCACTCATAGTCAAACTCTGGGCATATGGCAGATGAGCTGTTACAGCCTGCTTCGGACAAATCATAAATTTATCCTGCCATTACACTTCTGTTTCAGCAGTCATTTAATTTTTCTGAGTGAAAGCATTACTGAGATTTTGGTATAACAAAGGGTAAACAAAAAGACGTATGGTGAACATAAAGTGCCTACGTCAGCACCCATTTCTCACCTACATTTCTCTGCTGTGGTCACATGTCTGCAGTCATCCACATCAAGATCATGCTTCCTGTAGCCATCAGATCAGGGTGACTCAAACACAAACAACCCAGTCAGTCCCAGTCTTAGAAATCATACCTCAGTATCAGAGAACAAATACTTAAAGCCAGCAGCAGTCCAGATGTTGAACACCTGCAAGCGCAGGACATCTCTGTTATGACACAGGGGCGTGTCTCTGCCTGTGAGATACACACATCTCTAAGCATTCGGTCTCACAAACACGGGATGGACGTGCTGCTGTGACACTGTACACAATGTGCTTGTTAGCCATTATGCTAACTTTCCAAGGCCCAACCTGGATTTACCACGTGGTTTCTCATACTATTGGCGCGATACGTATCACAGTAGCCGGCTTCATAATGTCAGCCACGCCTAGGCCGAATTCAGCTATGAAACGCCAACTATTTATCCAAAATATAAATGAAAGCTAGCTAAAATAAAAAATAAAAATGTAAATTCAAGGACAAACTAGGCAGAGTTCCGTCTGAGTACCCGAGAAAGCACGCATCAATTAGAAGATTTTAAATATTAAACATGTTTATGTGTCAATTCCTAAATACAACGAGCACTCCGAAAGACTCCGACAGCTCCGTAATATTATTGCGCAGCTGAACATCTCGACCAGCAATGACAGCAACAGTCTCCACTGATGCAGTGCTGCGGATGCAGTTTATCTGGGGATGATGCAAAAACAAAAATCCCATCAAGTCCTGCTTTAACCTTCCTGACAGCTGCTAACCAGGTTTCATTCAGAAAACAGCTCATGGAGCTCCTGTCAAGACACACCCTCCTCACACTTTTAATCACTTCATTTTCGTTGTAAAAAAAATGTTAAAAATGAACACATTTGTATTAATTTGCCAAACTAAAAGTTGGCACAAGTCTGACTGAAGAATGGATATTTTAACCACTTAATCGTAGAAACCAAAGCATCTCAGATTGCAGCATCGTAATCACATGGTTTCAAGATATCAAATTATCAGTTGACATGTCCCGTACCAAAACTGTCAGGCACGTTTATTTACATAATCACAGATTGTCAAACACAAGTAAACACACTTCATTGCTTTATACCAGAGCTAATAAATGAACACTGAACCAAAGTGTCAGCTAGTTATTCAGATAGCACTGTTGTAGTTAGCCAGAATAGCTGGATAGCAACTAGTATAACCCACGTTAAGTCAGTTTGTCGCTTATAGTATATAATATGATACACATGGGATAATACTTATCCTCATATGAGCGAAAGTTCATATTAGCTACACACTGGGGTGATAGTTTATTAGTCGGACAAAAGAAAGAACACCCACGTCGTTTTAGCACGGAATGCTAACTTGCTAGCAGTAGCTAATCCTTGAAAACACAGCGGGAGCAGCGGGAGCCACATTTACTTCAGAAAAGTAACAACAGAGAGGTTTGTCCCAAAACTAACACCTGACACCGACATTTAACTTTTCCCACAAATCTCTTAATCAAAATGACGATACAGTTATACGAAAAAACGAACATTTTATGACATAATTGCGCTCTGGACCGTGGTGTTACCTTTCTCCTTGAGTCCGCAAAGCCGGACGGACGGAAAGCTTCTCGGAAGCCGGTAGTTCGTAATTCCGGCAAAATCCCATCACGTGAAAATGTTCCAGCGAAGATGTTCGTAGGTGTTTTTCCTGGGTTTTATTGTCCTCTGTAGTTTGAGTCATTTATCAATTAATCATTTTGAGTCATTTAACAAGACTGTTGAGCAGAAGCGTTTATGCGTGTGGCCCATCTTTTCTTTGTATTTTGCTTCTTTTTAAGTGATATTTGTCAGTAGTTTTCTAGGCTTGGATTTATTTACTCTGACTGACAGCTTTTTCACTCACTTTTAGTTCATCAATATTTTGAGAAATTTGATTTGCCTCTGAATTATAAATCAGTGGCAGACTTTTAAACAAGTGATGGCCAAGTGTTTATCAGATGGGCACAAATAAAGGAACCTGGTACCTAAAGGAACTTGACTTTTTCATAACCAGGGTTTATCTTTGCCTTTCTTTCTCTCTCCAACACAGCATCCAGGAGATCTTGAGTGGAGATTTTATTTTCAGTAAAAGACCTTTGGTTTTAGATTTGCTTTAGTTAAAAAAAATATTTGTCTACAAAAATAATATACCAATAATTATGCCCTCATTTATTTTAATCACATCTTTCAATGTCACATGCAGAGATTTGTCAATCAACTGGGGTGGAACTTGCGGTGGCCAATCAGGTTTCAAGGGTGGTAAGTGCCCCACCCATCAGACCAGGCAATGTTTTGCCAGTCTAACAAGTATAAAAGTAAAATTCATGTAATAAAAAAGCCATTAAGGATTAAAGCCTAGGCTGTGCCACAGGGGTCTATAGTGCACAACCCCACTTCCTCAAAACAACATTTTTCTAAAGGCCATAATAAATAATGTTAATGTAAAATTTGAGATGTACTAGGCTTACTGCTGCAGCCACAAAGATCTCTCTACCACGCTCATTTTCATACTAGGCTAAATATGTCTGCTATGTCCTGCTGGAGTACGTGATTTGTGTCATATGCAAGTCTAATGGATCATACAAACAATAGGGTGTTTGGAATGATATTTACTGTATTTATACTTCTCATCCAACAACAGTTAAATTCACTCTATCCAGGAGGCACCTTATATCGAAATAGATTTTATTTTATTGTTTTATTTAAATTTTTTTGTCTGAACAATGACATGCCAAAATGAACTAGAAATTAAATACTTTTTGCATTTTTAAAATTTAAGCAGTATAAAGTCCAGATAATTGACAGAAAATTTAAGGAGTAGAAGTAAAAAATAGGCTGAAAAAAAGTATACGTGGAAAAAATTTCTACTCAAGCACTGTAACAAAGCATTTATACTTTGTTACTTGATACCTCTGGACTGCTGATTAGACTTTTTTGTCTAGACAAATGCCGCCCAATGGATATTTACATTTTTAGACAATTCACTTTAAACCCTAAATTGTTGTGTGTAAAATTCCTAGACGATTAGCAGTTTCTGAAATATAGACCAGCCCGTCTATCATCAACTAACATAGTCACATAAATCTCCTTTTTTTTTTTTACTGATGCTCGATTTTAACTTCAGCAAGTTGTCTTCACTACATCTAAATGCCAAAATGCATGAAATTGCTGCTATGTGATAGTCTAACTAGCTATTTGTGCTAGCAAGCAATTGAACAAGTGGACCTTACAAAGCAGCATGTGTGTGCAAACTCACAGAAAAGATTTGACAATTGATGCCATTCCTGCTGCAACCTGGGATCAAACCTGCAGCCCCAGGATTACGAGACTACAGTGGCTATAGCAGCCTTGTCACTACCCAACATCTAAATTAATTCATAAACAGTGGAACTCAGTGTTCCATTTGACACAGAAATCTGATGAGGTACAACCAACAAAGATGCTACAGCAGGGGGAAGCCAGGACGACAGGTCAGGGGGATGTACCATCTCCCATGGAGTGTGAGTACCAACAAGCCCTAGTAAAAAAACCCAGAGGAATTAAACACTAGGGTCACTGACCTGAGAATAAAGACTGAGATCAAACTAGACACGTGACCTTCAACCCATGACAATAAGTGATAAAAGTACCTTCTGAAATTTTGCTAGAGGATGTGAATGCAGCACCGATAAGTATCCCTACTGGCGCCATCACAGCAATGGTGGTCCTTGAAATTCTTGGCCATAAAATCAAGCCATTGTCCTCCATGGAGAAGGTTGCTGGAAACCAAGATCAAGACCATACAGAGATACACTGCCTAACCAAAAAATTAACTGTCACCAAAAAAAAGGTCACACACTTTAATATTTTGTTGGACCACCTTTAGCTTTGATTTAGCATTCACAGTGGCATTGTTTGGATAAGCTTCTGCAGTGTGACAAGATTTATTTCCATCCAGTGTTGTATTCATTTTTCACCAAGATCTTGCATTGATGATGGTAGAGTCTGAC
>JARVJO010031057.1:0-10414 GCA_031762555.1 Cynodonichthys magdalenae | reverse complement strand
TACGCGCTTTACGGAAACGCCCCCTCCATTACTCGACACACGCTTCGAAGCCTCGGCACATCACGTAACATCACTAGAGTCAACCAAAAGTTTCTGTTTTGCAAAAAATGTTTTGATTGTTTTTTCTTTTTTCTTTTTTAATTGAAATTGCTTTTTTGTTTGGTTGAAATTATTTTTTTTGATTGAATATATTTTTTGTCTGGTTTAATTTTTTTTTGATTGAAATAACTTTTTTGATTGAAGCTGCTTTTTTTTTGATTGAATAAAAAAAAAAAATACCTCCATAGACTGAAGGACAAGGGAGCACAAGAGCAAAAGAGAACAAACAAGCCCACTAACTAACAAGATGCAGGTTGTGCTAAGATACACCTGAGACAGTTCAACATAAAGCAGGAAGCTGCACTATCCAGGCAGGAAAAGCATATATGGAGCATCATAACCAAGTGGCTAGAATTACATAAAGAAGCATCTGTGTTAAGTATGGACAGGAGGTCCCAGAGTCACAGTGGGAGACCCCACCAAAAGTGATGGAGAATGGAAGAGCTAAGATCTTGTGGGACTTCCTGATCTAGACTGACAAATGATGGCTAACCAACCAGACATCATGGTACCAACCTAGAAGCTGCACCCACGTTTATGATTTCATCTGCTGAAACACACTTTAAAATGAAGATAGGCAGACTTTAACCAGTTTTATTTAAATGTCTTGTTTATCATCAACATGCTTTTAAGACCTGGAAACGTGGGTCTGAAGGGGCGGGTATTTGCTATCAGGTGGAGAGCTTCCATTGTGTCAAAATACAGATCTAATGTGCTAAAATCACAAAAAACACCTTGAGTTGGGTTCAACACACTCCCAAAGACTTTGCAAAAAATTTAAACAAAAAACTGCTGCACAAACTTTTTTGGAGACATCTGCAATTCATACAAGAAAACTGAAACCAGCGACACCACAAACATTTTGGAGACTGCCTTCTTAATGCTGTTCACTGAATAGTCTCAGCCCAGTGAGATTCTGGCTTTAACTGAGAACTCTGGTTTCACAGACAGCCCCTCACGTGTTTCTGACCCTGTACTTCAGCTATCTTCAGCTGTGATGCCAAACAACACATTTCATAAACACTGGGATTCTGTAATGATAAAATTGTTTTACTGTGGAATGAAAGGTATGCAGATAATTGCAGGTCAAACCTCTTCAGGTTAAACTGCATGACAGCAGACTTCCTCAAAGCCAGACAGAAATGTGTAAACAAACACAGCTTGGGTTGTTTACAGTCCAGCTGACAGGAGAATACACTAAATATACAGTCTGTGGAAACTTCCAACCTCAGGGGAACAAACTCAAGCATTGACATGTTTATTTTCCGCATGTCTGTTTGAAAAAAGCTCCAAATGCTTCACCTCATTTCAGTCAAGAAATACAGAAAAATCTGAACACGGATATTAAAAGTCAGCAACATACGACTGCAAAAGGTCACTTCTGCCGTTTCTCTCTCTCTCTTTGTGGGTTTTAGTTGAGCAGTTGGACTGAGCTTTCTGTCACTTGAGAAGGCCTCTATATGCAGCCCACTAATCATCCCTAACCACATAACCCCCCAGTGAGATGCCGTCATGGCTGCCATTACAAACCAGAGTAAGAGTGCAAGTCTGGCTGGCTGAGCCCACGAACGATAAGGCCAGAGCTCCCAGCTGCATGTGTTTAACATGCCAAAAACCCATTTAAGCTTACTTTACAGGATGGAAAAGCTTAGTCAGAGTTTTTTTCTATGTGCAATTCAATCCTGACTATACATCCAGACATGTCCAGCTGCAGAGCTACAGAAAACCCTAAACACCCGAATCTGTAAACGTCCACGCAGGATGTCACCTGATTCCCTTCCACAGACCAGTCACTTAAATCAGAATCAGCAAAAGACAGAAACTGAAATTCCTTCAAGGAATGCTAAAACAAAACTCAGAATTCAACATTTCCCCAAACAGCACAATAAAGGGTGGTACAGCATCACAGTGGTTGGAGCTGTGTCTTACAGCAAGTAAGTCTCTCCTGAGATTATTAGGACATGTCTGCACCAAACACCTGATGGTTTGAAAATGGGGTGATGACTTGGTGACTATGTAAAAAAAAGCACAAATTGTTTTGAAAATGTTCAGAACTCCAGCGACAGGAATGTGTACAGTTTGCAGCCTTTTATAACTTACCTGAGGAGTTTGAGAACCACCACAAATGTCACAAAACATTTTGAAGACTTCATCAACACTTTTCACCCACTTCTCATCCCTCTGTCCATCCATCCATCCATCCACCCTCAATCAATCAATCAATCAATCAATCAATCAATCAATCCATCTATCCATCTATCCATCAATCCCTCCATCCAGCCATCCCTCAATCAATCAATCAATCAACCAATCAATCAATCAATCCATCCACCCATTTTCCAAGTTTGGGAAAGCTTTCATCTCCCTGACAAGGAAAACTCTAAGCACACTGTTTGGAGTCCTAACTGGACACATCTGCTCAATCGCCACAAAATGGTGATGGACTCCATGACAATGGTTTGTGTGATGCCTGTGGTATTGAATTAGAGACCTCTTTGCTCTACTTAGGCCACTGCCTGGCTCTGAGTAGTCAAAGGAAAAAAATTCTGCAGGACCCCTTTATGGATCGTGAGGAGCTCAGAACACTGAGTGTTTCTAACCTTGTGTCCTTCATTTGAGGGATGCAAAGGTTTGAATAAAGACCAGTGTCTTTTTGGGGAGAGTAATGGGCCCAGTTACAAGGCCCCTGCTCATATGTGTTCTTAATAAATCCCCAGTAACCATAACCATCATCCATCCATCCATCCATAAATCCATTCATTCATCATCAATCAATCCATTCATCCATCCGTTCATCTATCTTCTACACCTGCTCAATGGTCAGGTCATGGAGGTAACAGGTCCTTGGAAAACCCAGACATCCCTCTCACCAACAATACTCTACAGCCCCTCCTGGGGGTCCCAAGGCAATCCCAGGCTAAAGAGGATACATAATTCTTTTAGACAGCTCTGGCTCTGCCCTGGGGTCCACTCTCTGTGGGATGTGGGCAGAAAACCTCCAAATGGAGACATACTAAAAATGATGCTCAAACCAGTTCTGTTGACTTTTTTGATGCAAAAGAGCAATAGCTCCGTTCCAAGCTTCCCCCGGATGATGGAGCTCCTCCTCCTGACCTGTAGAGGAAGCCCCTTTCAGCTGATTGGATAAAGAATCTCATTCTTTCAGACTCATGACCATAATTGAAAGATGGAATGTACAGACCAGTAAATCAAGAGTTTTGCCTCTTGGCTAAACATTTTTTCACCACAACAGCAACATCATCATTCCTGAGGACAAGGCCTCTGCTTGTTGATCCATGTCCAGCTTTATTCTACCATCACTCATGAACAAGACTCCAAGATACTCAAATATCTGACCACATTACCAACAAAGTAATGTACGTGATTCTAAAGCAAAAAAATGCCTTAAACAGAGTCAAACTTTAAATGTTGCTACAATTGATAGTTTTTTCTTTTTTTAATGATTTAGGACGGAGAGAAAAAACTGCTAACATAACCCTGTCCTAGATTGATTTATGTTCCCACATTTTGTCAGAATTTATTGAAAGGCTAATTCAGTGTTTCTGTCTGATTTATGTATCTTGTTAGTTTTCATTCGTCATATCCAAACTCTAAAGGAATTATCTGTCAGTTTATTAACTAGGGAAGAGGAGTCAGAGTATCAGCTGTTCTCTCACAACATTGGAATGTGTGAGGCCTACCCACAAAGAAGAAAAATAACATTCTGATGCTTAGTTCTGAGTGGACAATGAATGCTCAGCTGGGCCTTTATAGGTCCGATCAGATGACTGAGTAACAAGCGCAACATCTAATTTTCACCTTCAGCTTCATTGATCATAAAACTCTTCGTACGACTTTTAGATGTTTCCCTGCTTTGACACACCTGATTCAGATGATTGCAGTTCAGCAAAAGCCTGCTAATCCATTACCAACGGAAATCAGCTGTGTTGAAGCAGGGAAACATCTAAAACATGCAGGGCTTTGAGGACCAGGGTTGAAAAGCTAAGAAGCTAACAGGAAATTCCGTGCGCTGTAAACAACCCTACTGAGAGGAGAGAAGTACAGAGATGAACGAGACAGTTGTAAATGATGCTGCAGGCTTTGTCAGACAAATTTTAATTTAATTTGGAAGCCTTAGCAACACAAACTGGCTTCATTCACTTCCTCCACTGCCACTGCTAAACTACAAGCAGACACTGGGCAGAAAATCAGTGTTGTCGTTCAAAACTCCTCCTTCTGTTTGCTGATTGGCCCAGGTAAAAATTCTACCAAAGAAATCCTTGTCTATGGGAGAAATCCCAGACAGAGCAGAGAAAGGAAACTAGAATTGAACGGAACGGCATTGGAAGGCAAGGGCCGCTAGCATTTTACCTTTCTGAGCAACTTTCTGGTTACTGATGGTGGAACTCTGGTTACTGCCCCTCTCTGACACAACTCTCGTGCTTTTCTACAGTATCTACTGTATTTTTACCTTAGTTATGTTGATGATGACGGAGGTCTTTAATCTCTTGCCTGGGTCTAAGCAGTGAGCTAGTCAGGAAGCTCAAGCTCAGATTTTTCTAGGGCCTTCTTCTGCTCAATCATTTACTTTGTAATACCTTCACACACCTCTTTCTTCTTCTGGTATTTATGGTGGTTACCAAACAACTATATGGCAATTTATAGCCACCAGTTGCTCCTTGACCTCCTCACTGCTCAACTGTTCAAGTACAAGTATACAGCACTGAGCTGAAACTGAATACTGGTCTTGTGTTGGTGCATCTCTAGTGAAAATGTACAAAATGCAGACAGGATAAATGAACCATAAACAGCAGCCAGCAGGTAGGAGACATGAAAAGTTGAACAATAGTTTTTCAGTGCATTTACCTCAACATGGTTGGGCAGCAAGCTCACAAATTTAAATCCTGGGATCCTCTTGTCGCTGCACACGACTCCTACATCTTCAGTGTGTTTGCAGTCAGAAACACCAATCCCATTGGACTGACACTGAGCCAAAGTTCGTTCTTTTCCCGTACAGTGAAGATTGTCGAACCAGATGGGTCCTAATGGAACAAAACAAAAATCATGCAGTGCTTCTCTACAGAGGAAATGCTTCTTCAGTTGTTCTGGGAATACAATTAAGACTTTTGATGGTTGTTTTCCTACAAAACCTTGGAGCGTTGGTTTCATCATTAAAATAAATTTAAATGTTATAAGATGTTGCACCACAATGCAAAAGAGGCTATTTGTCTGTTTTCTAATGATCACATAAGCCTCTGGACAAATATTAATGAAATCTGTTCATTTAATTGTTGGCTGGATGTACATCAACAACCTTTTGAATTTTAATAAACAATGATCGCCACAGATTATTATTTTCCAACACAAAAACAGCTATGACTCAGTCAGTAGTAGAAATGAAAAAATATAAATGAATAATAATAATAATAATAATAATGCATTAGTCATATATAGTGCTTTATGAGACCCTCAAAGACGCATTGTAATTTCATGCATCATTCATTCATACACACATTCACACACTAATGGTGGTAAGCTACATTGTAGCCACAGCTGCCCTGGGGCGCACTGACAGAGGCTGCTGCCATGCACCGGCGCCACCGGACCCTCTGACCACCATCAGTAGGCAAGAAGGGTGAAGTGTCTTGCTAAAGAACACAACAAATGAGACAGCCGGAACGGGGGATCGAACCAGCAACCCACCAGTTACAGAACGATATATTTATATATAGTATATATAGTGGCATTATCAGTGTTTCCAAAGTATTTGGATAACTGGATACAAGAAATAAAAACATACCTTCTCCTTTTCCATATTTGGAAGATGGGACCCCTAAGACAGCCTCCAGGTAGCCCAGTTCCCTACAGACCACCTGAGCAGCGTGGATGTTGAAGTCGTCATCGCAGACAGTGCCCCATGTACCGTTGTAGAAAACCTCCACACGGCCCTCGTTATGCTTCCTCTTCTCTCCCGCCAGTCTCAGTTGAATCCTGGGGGTGTCCGGATCCAGGACTGGGGGCGTGTACTGTTCTGGTTCCGGGTCTGTGTAAGCCAGCGGGTAGCCAAGGTACTGGAACTGGGCATAGGCCAGATTCAATAGCACTAACAGGACAGCAGGACAGAGGGATGGTCTGTAGGGGGCCGGCATCATGAACGGGACTGTTGAAAATCAGACAAAAGGTGGACACTTGTTAAAATGTCCTGACAGATAACACTAACCCAAACAGAAAGAGACTGGAGGTGGAACAGTTGTAAATAATTTATATTTTTTCTGCTGTATCTCTTAAAAGGAGCTCCTGTTAAGACAAACAGAGTTTGATTCTGACAGGACTGACAAGCTCATCCTCAATCAGCTCCGATATTCACTGCAGTTCAAACATTATTTTTATTGCTTCTAGGCTGCACCTGAGTGCTGCAGCTAGCTCAGCTCTGGCTGTGTCTCAACTTATAGGTTGAAGCCGACATCTTCGTGGGCCGTAGGCCGCTCCTGTCAGCTGCATAAATGGCTGTGAAATGAGACGGTCTAGTCTACAGAAGACAAATGTTTGCGTGACCGCGTGATGCCTCATCACCATGGTGATACGTTTTATATCACATCGCTTCAGTTGTTTATTCAAGGTATAACTTCATAAAATTCAGTTTTAATAGAAAAACGTTACAAGTAAATTTTTAAAAAAGCAATAATAATTTGTGTTTAGCTCCAGTATCAGTACTTGTAACTGTGTTTTATTTGACATCTCATTGCAACAACAGTTGTCAGCTAAGTTGCTTAAATTACATTTTTTGGTCCGCGATAAATTTAGAAACTCTGTCACCAAAAAAAAACAAAACTCAGCAGTAAAATATTAAAAAAAAAAACTTTGCCCAATTTGTTTTCCTATTTCATTTGTTGACCTTCAAAGTCCAGGTAGGCTTAATATAACAGCTGGTAAATGAGACGGTCTGGATGACGTGCGACCACACACTACCCTGTTATCATAGTTACGGTTTTTATCACATCATCCATAAACATTCACATGTCATTTCACAGGAGGTATAACTTCACAAAATTAAATATACTTTTGAAAACATAAATATAGAGAGGACATTAATCATGTAGGTTTAGCTCCAGTATCAGCACTATAGCTTCATAATACTGGGAAGCTTTAATACTTTTTATGTTGTATTTTGTTTAATTCGACTCTTTCACTGTTCATGTTCGTTGTTATATGGTCTGCTCAAAATGTGTATTGTACTTGTACATTTGCTTGTACGATTTGTACAAGTAAAATATGTTAATTTAAAAAGATCCAGTATCAGTACTTGTAATTGCATGCTGTTTAAAACAACATGGCAGCATAAATTCCATCAGATAAGTTCCGTACAACACATTTTTCAGTCCATGATGACTTTCCAAACTCCAGCATTTTCTTTTTCCTATAAAGTTTGATGACGGTGCAATGAATCCTGGGATACGGTCAGCCATAAAGGATAGTCAGAAGCAGCTTTTGTTTTCTGGGTTTTGAGAGCCACATCTGTCGGACGCATGTGAAGGAGGCCACGACATAGGCACAGTGATGTAATCGTTCTACAAATGCACACTATCGAGGAAACAGCATGAGTGTGTGTGAGAGCAATGTTTTCCTGGAGGTCAGGTCTGTCACATTGCAGTGAAGCAGCTGAGGCTTCAGAGAAGATTTGTTGGGTTTCTGCAGAGAGCTCTCATATTTTTCACCAGAAATGACTGGTCAATGCACAGAAGCACTTATTTTCCCTATATGAAGGCATCAAAGTGGGCTTTGAACTTTTCAGTCAGCATCTCCATGATCTCCTTTCACTTCAGCTCCAAAGGTTTTGAAACGTGGAGCAGCTCCTCTTGTGTGTGAAAAATAATAAAAGAAAAAGAAGTTCTGCCTGATACGGTCATCAGTTATCAAAAGAAAGCTGAGTAGAACTGAGATGTGTCTGGTAGAAGATATCAAACGATCTACCTGAAGGTTTCTGCTGACATCAACTCACACACTGTCCTGTTCTGCTCCTGGAGCTTCAGCTTTTGCTTTGACAGAAATGCGTGTGGCTCAATCCACTCCAGGACCTGACTTTGCTCATCAGCCAGTCATCAAACACTGCACTGACATCTGTCAGAACTGAAAGCAGCAGATGATGCTGAAGCACAGAGGACACTTCCAAGAGGTTTATGAGATTCATCATATCATGAAGGAAACCATTTACATCAAATGAGGAAAACTTATAATGCAGCATTAAGCCTGATACCCAGTCAGTTTCTTATGGAGAGAAATAAATCTCACAATGTGAGCACGCACGAGTGCACAGAGCTGACTTTCACACTTTTAATGTTGCATTCAAGCCTGGTGAAAAGCTGGGAAATCTGAGTTTTACCACATGGGTTATTGGAATAAATACATTTCTTATATCTCATAAACACTACAGCATGTTAAAACACACTCGCATCAACTATACTGGGTTCCAGAACTGTTACACTTTGTGAAAAGTACAGCTGAAATAAAAAAACCTATAACGAGTAGACTGAAAATTTATCAAATTAAATAAATATATATTACTGGAAAAATACATCTTCTAGGTAGATTTTCTACAAAAATAATAACCTACCCATTTAGAAATATTTATTTCAGCTGTACAGTCCACAAATGAACATTTTCTTCTTGTGGAAAAACTATAAGAAGAAAATAATTTAGAGTATTTACTTCAAATATACAGACCACATAAAAATACAGGAAAATATAAGGTTATTTTATGGTTAGATTGTTATTTGTTTATTATTATTATTATTTTTCTTCAAAAGCTACTGAAAACATATATGTATATAGTTTATATAGTTCCTCTGCTAAAAATACTAATAAATATTAAAGAAAAATATAATTTCCTTTTTTTTTTGTTTGTTTCTCTGTGGACTGTTGGCTACAGTTATTTTTCCTCTGAAAAAATACTGGAAAATATATCTATTAGCAGTTTTAGCCAAGGAACACCAGTAAATATGTTTTCAGTAGTATAAATCTCGAAACTTTAAAAAGGGGAAACTTGGAAATTGAAACATCTTACGGTAGAAATCCAGCTGTTTTGATAAAAAAGGGTGTGTGTGTGTGTGGAGGGGGGTATTTGAGAACCTCTAAAACCTCTGACTCAGTGGTCTGCTGGGAAAACCCTTGCTCCTAACATTCACATTTAATTTATTCTGAACTTTGCAACTGTTAAATTAAAAACCTTCACCAAAGGTCCACCTCAGTGTCAGCAGCCCCCTTTTGCCTTTCTGCTCAACAAACCCCAACAAAACTGCTCAAGACTGGCTGGAGGACAAAATAAGACTGAAGAAAGTCTGAAGATTTCCTGAGTCCAGACCCACAGGATCCAAGGGACCTGCTACCTGCTGCCAAACATACTGCTAACCTATTAACTAGCTGTAGTTAACTTCATAATTTACACACATACATACAAACAAATGAACAAACAAAACAATCCAACTTTTTGTCTTTGATTGATATTTTCAATGTAAAGAAAAGTTGAATCAAAAGCAAAAACTGTGAAAGAAGCAGACCTGTTCCCTTCAGCTCCTCCAGACACAAAGGCTAAACTCCAGATTAACTCCGGATTAAACCATCAGCAGGTGATCAAACTAACTGAAAATATAAAAAACAGATCAGATCCAGGGAGTCCAGAACAGATGTGTGTACTGAGAAAACATCTGGCTGCACATCCATCAGCTGCAGGCTGTCTGTCCTCTGTAACGTGGCAGAGTTACACAAGCAAAGAGTCCACACACAGACACACACACATATGTTGGTTTATATATCCCTGTGGGAACATTGCATTGACTTCCATTCAGTTTGCAGTCATTTCTACAGCCTAACCCTGATCATTTACCCTAAACCTAACCACTCCAGTACATATCTGACCCTAAACCAACTCAATTCACACCTTGGTCACAAACCAGAACCCACACACACACACACACACACACACACACCCCACCCAACATCCACACCCGTGGGTCCCTGGCTTTGGTACCCACGAGGAACATTGGGTTCCCACAGGGCTGTGTTTGTCTGGAAAATGGTCACCAGGGTTTAACATAAACGTGTCCACACACACAGGTTTGTTTTTATATCCTCATGGGGACTGTGGTTGACTTCCATTCATTTTCTGGTAATTTTATAGCCTAACCATGACAACTTACACCAAGAGTAACCTCACATGTACGTACCTGATCCTAAACTTAACCCACACAGCAAAATCCAAAGTGTTAATTTAACTCACAGAGTGTTAAATTTAACACTTTTTCTGAGTTTATATAATTCT